>MEHQ01004461.1:419508-464351 GCA_008828725.1 Saccharina japonica
GGGGACCATAGTAAATAGGACCAATTGCTAGTAAAGGAAAAGATTATTCGGGATTGGGAACCGATATAAGAATAATCTGTAGTTTGTTGTCATAGAGATAATTTGGCGTTCTGGTTCATAATCTTTGGCTGAGCACGTACACTACGTAGCTCACTTGCAGCATCGGTCTTTATCTGGTTCATCGCGCTTGTGGGAATACCAAGTGGATACCGCACGGAACGGTGCTGGTAGACTGGTAGAACACGCGAACAGACAGGGCTGTTGAACCTGCATATTTCCCTATTTTTACCGGAAATATTTGGTCCTATTTACTATTACGGAGGACCATAGTTAATAGGACCAACTTTTGTTCGCAAAAAGTGTTAAATATATAGGTTTTTGTGTATACCGTAGGTCCTATTTACTATGGCATCATTAGCCCACCCCGTAATATGATCTCCCGCAATAGGGAAACCGTCAAACTACGTTTATCCAGAGTCTATATACATACGTAGTTTTACTATTTTTCCTATGTTGCCAAGTTCTGGTGGACGCGATGATGCTTGTTGACCCATTCAAAACCCCCCAAGAATAAATCCCACACTAATTTCAAGTAATTTGTCCCCTAATGTGTGGGACCAGTTCTTGAGGGGTTTTAACCAGATATCCCTATTTTTTGTTTTTCGTTTTGTTTTTTTTGTGTCTCCGTTCTGACAAAACAAGGTCGGAGGAAAAAAAAAACGAAAAAAACTGGGGGACCCTGGAAAAACGGAGAAGTGGTCCATTATTGCGGGGGGGGGGGGCATAGTGTATAGGGCCTACGGTATACACAAAAAGCAACATATTTATATATTTTTACTAACAATATTTGGTCCTATTTACTATGGTCCCCCATGAAAATAGAAAAAAAAAACGGAACATAACAGGGTGGATGGTGTTGAGAAGTTTACCGGTGTTTATGACTGTCCAGTCGAGTGAAGCGGATGTATTGGGCCTAGAAGTTCCTGGAGCCCAAAAAGATGTTTTCCCCATAGCAATTGGTCTACGTTAAAAAACACACACACATACTGGTACTTCGAGTAGATATAAACTATGTGGTATCTACATTGTTAAACACATACTGGTAAGTCGAGTATATACAAACTACCATGGTAGGTAGTATAATACATATATACACCAAAACAACCTCTACTCTACACCAGTGTTCTCCTGCACAAAATGCTAATGCAGTGGAGAGGGGAGGTGTACTCATGTCATGCATGGCCGTAGTCGTATGACCATAGACCCTTGCATCCCTACAATGCCGGGACGGAGCACGCCAGGTGTACACCGACCAGGCAGACATTGCTTGCACCAAGTGCAGGGGGGGGGTTGTATTTCATTTTCATGCATGACCATAGTCATATGACCATAGACCTTCGCATCCCTTCAATGCCGGGACGGAGCACGTCGGGTTTTCACCGACCAGGCAGGGGGAGGCGGGGGGGGGGTTTGCGAAAAAATGACCCCGTAAAAACAAGACACTTTTGTGCCAAACCACCCGTCCAGCCGCAGCTCCAGCAGACCCAGCTAGGGGATAAATTATTCTTCCTCTTGCCCCTGTCCTCCTCATCATTCCTCCTCCTCCTCCTCCTCCTCCTCTCCTCCTCCTTCCTCTCCTCCTCCTCCTTCTCCTCCTCCGCCGTCTTCGTTCGTCCTCCTCCCCCTCCCCCCCCCCACCCCTGCTCCGTCCCTCGTAGCGTGCCCATTTACTATCTTCTTCAAGTAGACGTTCTTGATCATCAACAGAGGATCAATTCCTTCGAACCGTACGGCTTAAGGTCCATAACCTTCACGAAGGGGTAAGCGGGCGTGGAGGAGAGGGGAGGAAGGATGAGGGGAGGGGAGGGGAGGGGAAGGGCGCAGGGGAGGGGAGGGGAGGGGAGGGGAGGGGGAGGAGAGGGGAGGGGAGGGGAGGGGAGGGGAGGGGGGGAGGGGGGAGGGGAGGCAACATTCAGGAGGCAGTCATTTTGTGACGCAGTCACCTCGTGACGCTAGAAATATGGGATTACCGACAAGAGTCATTGCCCGAGAAAGTAAAGGAGTTCCTTGTATAAGAGCCAGTTAATATTCCGACAAGCGATATATCGACAAGCGAGGTCATATATATGTATGTATATCTACATATACGAGACGCACTGAACATATATATATACAAGACGTACTGATTGAGATATTAAGCAACATTCGATGTCGTCCACAAGAGCAACCAGGTATTGAAAAAACTCATGTATTTTATACCTGGTGTATACTATGTTTATGTGTTAGAGGTATACCAGGTATGTTTTGTTGCACAGCACACCACAGATGGTTTCGAGGTATGGTATACGTCCAACAAAACGGAAGCGAGCAGCAGCACCAGCAGCCGCACGAGCTGCGGAAACAACAGCAGCAGCAAACCGCGAATCAACAGCCGGGATGATGGAAGCAGCAGGTCTATTAGCAGCAGCAGCAGCAGCCTTAATCGCAGCACTATTAATAGCAGCAGCAGCAGAACAGCAGCCGCAGCGGCAGAAGCAGAACAGCAGCAGCAGCAGCAGCAGCAACAGCCCCACCGCCAACATCAGCAACAGCATCAACAGCACTACCACCACCACCACCACCACTACCACCAAGCAAAGAAGCACGCCACCACCCACCACCAACAGCAGCAACAACAAAACTTTGCCAAATCACGAGCTTGCCTTCATGGAGGACCAACACTTTGCCCAAGCGATGGGGGACTCTTTGGCGCAAGCCTCAGCCCCCCCCTGGTGGCGTCGCCTCATGTAGCCGTGCTCCAGGGCTTGAGCAGCGTCGTTCAGCAGGGCCGTAACAATCTGGGGGTACCTGCAAAAGCGCCAAATCAGTGCTTGATTGGTTGAGTGGTTGGTCTGTTGCTTTGATTGGTTGGTTGATCGATCGATCGGATGGTTGAGGTGATTGGTTGTGTGGTTGGTCTGTTGATTCGATTGGTTGGTTGATTGATCGACCTGATGGTGGTTGAGACGATTGGTTGAGTGGTTGGTCTGTTGATTTGATTGGTTGATTGATCGACCAGATGGCTGAGATGGTTCGCTGATTGGTTGATCGGCTTGTTGGTTTGATTGATTGGTTGATTGATCGACCGGACCGTTGAGACGATTCGCTGATTGGTTGGTTCGATGACGGGTCAATAGATCTGTCGGTTGGGCGACGGAAAAAAAGTCGCCAGCTCAAGGCCAGCTAGGTATCACAGTAGTTGGGCTAGGTATGCGTTAATAGTCAGCTATTATAAATAGTTAGTTGCGGCAATGTCAACCATCCGACTGCTTAGGTTTCCTTGCTTATGGAAGGATTATTTGCCACGGGGTGTGCGCATTTACCCCGTGAGAACACTCTCGCTCAGAGAGGGAGAGGGAGCTGAGAGGCCTGCTGCAACTCATGGCGCATCAAAACTCCCATTGCCATCGACGGCTGCTGGCGTCGATGGCAGCGCTTAAGGCCGTTGACGTGGAATCTATATATTACATATGTAATATTTAATCAAAATAGCGCCAGCCGACTTTTAATAGCAACCTAAGTCGCCAGCCAACTAAATCCAACTAGTAAGTAGCCAGGAAGTCCAGCAAAACAAGTCAGTTACCGATAGTTGGTTGATGGGCCGATTGACAGATTCATTGGTTGGTTGACCAACCGTCTAACTGATTCGCCAATTTATTGATTCGTTGGTTGGTTGATTTATCGACTGACCAATTAGTTGGCGTGTTGGGTGGCGATTCCCTCGTTGACTAGTGGCTTCTTCGATTAATGGAAGGGACTACAGCAGTTGTACACAAACATTTGATCGACAATTTCATGGAAATTTAGAAAATATATGAACGACTGATGTGACGATTGATTTGATTGGTCGATTGGTGAATCGCGATTGATGAATCGGCAGAATTTTCGGCAGAATCACCCAAAACATGTAATGACTGTCTGATCGATTGATTGATTGATTGATTGATTGATTGGTTGATTGGTTGATTGGTTGATTGGTTGATTGATTGATTGATTATATGCTTGATTGGTTGACTGCAATAGTGCCGGTCCTTCTATAGTGCCGGTATGCGCCAGGCAACAATACCGGCACTATATACCGGCAACCGGCACTATATACTCCGCACACTACGACACTGGTCAATCCTATCTGTGCGCCAAAATGATTCCACAGGCATTATCGCGGACAACCGGCACTATAGAGGAAACCGCCTGATTAATTCGTCGACTGACTGGTCGAATGGTTGATTGGCGAAAACAAGCGTCAATTAAGAACCCCGATCGATCGACTGACTGATAATGTATTATGTCCATTGATTGGTCGGTGAATCGCCTGGCCGACCAATCACCAATCACCACCGCGCTCACCCCAAGTTAAGGTCTGACAGCTGGACATGGGTCCCTCCCAGCCTCAGCGCCTTCGCGAGGATCTTCGGGGCCTCCCCTAGGTGGACATTCAATGCCGGGTGCGCCTGGACCAGGAAGAAGCGAGGGGAAAGCGTGCTCACATCAGAGAGGTTGCCCCCATTATATTTACGGGGGGGCACAGTAATCGGAACCAAACGATGGACCTAAAAACTTTCACAGTTCCCGTATGTTTCACACATCGTATTTGGTTCTGATTAACATGTTCCCTCAGTAATCTATAGTAGCAAAGAGGGAAAAGATTACGCCTTCTACGATGCGGGCCTATACAGCAGTAGCTGGTCCCTCTATAGTGCCGGTTGAGCAATGCCGGCTGCCCGTTATAGTGCGGGTGGAATCGCGTGTGGCGCGTTCTGCGATAGGGATACAGCAGTAGCTGGTCCCTCTATAGTGCCGGTTGGGTAGTGCCGGCTGCCCGCTATAGTGCCGGTGAAATCGCTTGGCACACTGATGGGATCAACTATTAATAGTGTGGCAGCGTGCGGAGTATATAGTGCCGGTTGTCGCTATATAGTGCCGGTATTGTTGCCTGGCGCATACCGGCTCTATAGAGGGACCATTACGGTGGGGTACCTGGCTCCCTTCCCGGCTCTCTATCCCGTTGTCCCCAGAAAAGAGGGGCCTGCGCAGCGTCGTGGGGCTGAGGGGAAAGGGGCTGTGTCCCGCCGAGCTACCGCCACCGCCACTACCGCCATGGTTCCACCCAGGCCTGGTGTGCCCATCTTCGTCCTGTTGGTTTGTCAGCGGAATTTTTGGACATTGATAGAAAACAACGGCGGCATGTTATAGTATGCATGGCAATATTATGTTACAGCATTTAACAGAAAACAAGAACTGCATGCTATGTATACGTAGCAACAGCATGTTACAACAACAGCAACATCAGAAACAACGACAGCAGCATGTTATGTGCATGCTTCGTACCTGGTGTATAACAACAGCATGTTACAGCGAATGGTGAATGGGTGAATGAATGAATGAATGAATGCATGAATGAATGAATGAATGAATGCATACGTGAATGAATGAATGGATGAATGGAAAAACAACTGGCTGAACGAATATAAACCGTACACGAATGGATTAATCACCTGTTTGAGTTCGAGGAACATTTCGTGCTCGGTTTTTCCCCATTGAACAATCTCCGCCGTCTCCGCTTTGCAGCGTCCCCCCTTCGCCTGGATGTCCCTTTTCACCTTCTGATCGCGCAGCCGCTTGTCCTGTTCCAGAAACATGCGTCATTACATTAGAAACCCCCGAAAGCGAAAAAACCCAACAATAACCCTTTTACTAGTGCACTGCACAGAAACCTAAATCTGACTCTTATCCTGTGTGTTTTGTCCCCACAATGGGACTGCAGTCCTAATAAGCCGCATGCCTAGACGGGTTAAAAATAACAAAAAAAAATACACACACATGTACCGTGTGTGTTATCGTCGTGGTCATTAACCTCCTGAGACCTAAATTCACATTTTTGGTAAACTACTTGGATTTAGTGGGGTGATGTTTTTGGAGCAGAGATTGGGTTAAGACTGCCGGACGTGAAAAAATGCAAACATGACAGAAACAAAAAAGGGGGAAAATAATTATTTTCAAGACACCGAGACACCGAAACGAAACACACCACGGGAAGAAATAAGCAAAAAAGAAAAAAGGGGAAAACAAAAACAAAACTAGGCTGCAAGGCAACCAAACAAACAGAACACGAAAAAGACAAGAAAAGAAAAAACAGGCCAGAGAGAGGAAAATCAAGAACGGAACAACCCCCCCCCCAAAACAAAAAGCACGCACAGGAACCCCCCCCGTTCCTCCCCACCCTCCTACTTTCCTACCGCACTCCCCCCCCCCCTCACCTTACCATTGCAACTCCCCCCCCCCCCCTTTTGGAAAAACGTAATGAGCGCCCAAATGTTGAGGTGTCTCTAATAGGAGTAGGAACGGTGCTCGTCTCAAAGGGAGCGTGGCAATGGTCAAAGACTAAGGCAAGCAACAGAAGAGCACCCCCCCCCCCTCCCCCTCCGACTACGGCCATGCATGACATGAGTACCCCCCTCCTCCTCGTCCTCCTCCCCCCTCCCTAGAGCCCAGATGGTGCTGGAGCTGTGCAAGGTTCGGGGTGGCCTATGGTAGCGTCCGCAGAGTACATAGAGTGGAATCCGCAGCGTCGATGACGCACGGCAGAGGCTTGACGCTTGGTGAAGGGGGCGGGGGGGCGGGGGGGGGGGGGGGGTGTACTCATGTTGTGCACGGCCGTAGTCTATGACCATAGACCCTCGCATCCCTACAATGCCGGGACGGAGCGCGTTGGGTTTTCACCAACCAGGCAGACATTGCTTGCACCAAGCGCGAAGCGCCGTGAGGTATTGGGCGAGTCGCATGGAGGGTGAGCTGCATCCTGCTAAGAACCGCCTCTGGGGCGGACTTGCATATGGACGACAGCTTCAATGAGTTAATTTAATTTCTGGTGTGGCCACTTCCGGAGACAGCAATGGGTTTTACTATGTAACTGCCTCGCGGACGCCTTACCATATTAACACTACGTGATACGACCATTCCCCTTGTGCGGAACAAAGGTTCTCCACCCCGCACAAATGATCTACTCGACCGCCAGCTTTGGTGACCGCCAAAAAAAAAGGGGGGGGTGTACTTCATTTCCATGCATGGCAAATTGGGAGCATCATTGTCCTGTCGTACGTGTAAGATCCATGCTGGTGGAAACAGGTTCTTGTCAAGGTGCCGAGATGTCGCCAAGTTGCAGCCATAATCACGCTTGCGTGAGCCTAGGGTCCTTAAAATCAGCTCACATTTGGGTTGCGGTCAATAGAGGGGAGGGGGGGTTGGGGGCGTTGGCGTTGGTGTTTGTGTTGGTGGTCCGCAAGCAAGCAGGCAAGCAAGCAAGCAAGCACGCAAACAAGCAAGCAAGCAAGCAAGCAAGCACGCAAGCAAAGCAAGCAAGCAATCAAGCAAGCAAGCAATCGAACAAGCAAGCAAGCAAAGCAAGCCTGAGCAACCACCCACCGCACCAACCAACCACCCGAACAGAACCATCCCCCGAACCAAATCAATTACACACACGCAAACACGCAAACACGCACACACGCGCACACGCACACACGCACACAAGTCTTACATTGAAGCCAACCACAGCACGGCCCGTCGATAGCATCTCACCTATCAAGTTCATGTTAACAAGCCCTCCCCTCGCGCCCCGTTTGCTCCCCGAGCCCTTGTCCGCCTTCCCTCCCGAAGCTTTGTCCCCTCTGCCCCCAGACGGTTTGTCTCCCCTGCCTCCCTTCTTCCCTCCCTTCCCGAAGTTTCCGGAGGGGTTCTTTCTCCCCTTGCGCCCGCTCCCCGCACCGCCTCCTTCAATAGGTGCACAAAAAATATAGGTAGGGTACGGGTACGGGTATGGGTATGGGTAAGGGTAAGGGCAGGGGTATGGGTATGGGTATGGGTAAGGGTATGGGTAAGGGTATGGGTGATGGGTAAGCGTGTGGGTATGGGTACGGGTAAGGATATGTGCAACATAGTATTGGTATATGTAAGCGTATGGGCAAGCGTAAGGGTAAGGGTATGGCTTAGGGTATGGGTTGGGGTATGGGTAAGGGTATGGGTATGGGTAAGGGGTTGGGTATGGGTAAAGGATTGGGTATGGGTAAGGGTATGGGTATGGGCAAGGGTATGGATACAACTACGAGAAAGAGTAAAGGCATGGGTACGGGTAAGGGTGTGGGCAAGGGCAAAGGTAAGGGTGAGGGTGAGCGTAAGGGAAAGGGCAAGGGTAAGGATACGGGTATGGGTATGGGTAAGGCTGCAGGTAAAAGGGAAAATTCAAAGGATGAGGACAACGATTAAGGCGAGGACATCCAGGACGACGACAAGGATAAAAAACGAGGGCCAGGACGGGGGCAAGGATTCCTGCAACGACGAGGGCCAGGATACGACTACGGCCATGCATGAAAATGAAATACGGTGCTCCGTCTCGAAAGGGATGCGTGGTCAATGGTCAAATGACTAAGGCAAGCAACAAATGAGTACGCCCCCCCTCCCCCCCCCTGGCCTCGAACGCCTCTTGGGCTCACCTCCGGGGCCCTTCGCCACGAGGTTGTCGCTGCTGGCGCCGCCTCCAGGGGTTTTCTTTCCTTGCTTGGCGTTCTTTACTTTACCCTTGCGGTTTTGCTCGTCTAGTACCCGGTGGCTGCAACCGGCGCGTTTCGGGTAGGGTGGCGTTCAGGTTCAAAAACGGCAGGGGTAAGAATAAGGGGGAGGTTAAGGATAAGGTTAAGGGTTTTGTTAAGGGTAACGTTGGTGGTGACGTTCAGGGTGGCACCAGTAAGGGTCAAACCGTCGGGGGGTAAACTCAATGGTTATACCATTGGGAGTGACGTAATAGTTAATGTTAAGAGAAGCGTTTGAGAGTAGCCCTACGAGAAACGTTGAGGTTAACACTACGAGTAACGTTTTTTTAAATGGCGACGTCTTGAGGGTGACGGCGAGGGCAACACCAATACGGGGGTATATAGTGTCAACGGTATCATCGAGGGAAACGTTAAGGGAAAGATTATGAGTACAATTGGGCACAGGTGGGAATTAGCCCCGTGTGGCAGTGTGCGGAGGAGTGCCGGCTGCCGCTATAGTGTCCTGTTTTTGTTGGCTGGCGCATACCGGCACTATAAAGGGACCGTCGCTGTGTCGCCAACGCCTTCATGAGTGCTATTAATGCACCAAATGTGTTTCGGGAGAACAAAGGAGAGATAAGAGAAGAGAGAGAGTATACTGCCGCAATCCAGTATCCTGGTTAATTTTTGACGACAACACAATCGCTACTGACCGAGTCAGTCAGTGCCCAGCCCTAAAATCTATCACCATCATACTGTTGGTTACCCAAGCAAAAAGTAACTAACCGTACGTAAAAAAAAACAAAACCAAAACAAGACAATATGTAATATACGCGCGATCGAAGTATGACACTCAGCTACGAGAATAAAGATGAGTTTCGACGAAATCCTCCATCTCACAGCTGTTTTTTTTAATTTTATAAACAATACATTTCGTTTTAAAACAGAGGTAAATCAAGCAGCTTCTAAAGCAAAAAACGAGGCAAAATTTGTCGAGTCCCCAGCTGAGGTCTTATAACCCTTTTCCCCGTGCTGCAAAAAACTGTTCAGCACTAATTCCAAGCACTTTGTCCCGAAAAACGAGAGAGCCGTTGTAAGCGAGAAAAAAAAAGAAAAAAAAACGTGAAGAACGTCGCCTAGCGTTTTATTAAAAAAATAACTCACCTTATGAAACGGTCGTCCTCCCAAGAGCAACCCATCGGGATATCCTCGTCCGCTAAGTCATTAACGCCTCCACCCCTGCTGAAATCCGCGTGGGCGGACCTGTGGCGCCCGCGATCCCTGCCATACACCACCCCATCTCCATCCCCTCCGCCCCCATCCCAACCCTCATCCCTCTCTCCCCCTTCTCCTCCCATGCTAACGGCCCAATTGCTGCTGCTGCTGCCACCACCACCGCTAACACCACCATATCGCCCGACATCAGAGGAGGAGGAAATATCTTCCTCCGATATTACACAGCCGTGGAAATCATCGTCGTCTGGGATAAAGCTGATGGCCCGCATGCCTCCAGCGCTGACCGCGCTCCGGTCGGAGGAGGGGCTCGAGTATCGCCCGCCCCCGTCCCCCGGCACGTCTACGGGGGAGGAGGAATCATATAAGGAGGCGTTATGTGCGGTTACCACTGCCGCTGGTTCCGCCGCCGCCGCCGTCGCCGCCGCTGCTGATTCCGCCGCATCCGCCGGTGTCGATGTTCCGGTTCGTCCTGTATTCGTGTAACGTCCGGTGACGTGGGTTCCACTACCCCCGTCGTCGTCGACGTCTCTCCCTTCATTGGTGGCGCCGTCGTCCGCATCTTCGTCAAGGTTGTCGATGTCGTCCGAGTAGACCACGTCGTCAAAAAAATAACAGTCGTCTCCTTCGTCGAGTCCGTTTCCTTCTCCAGCGGCGTGCCGTCCAGTTAGCTGTTGCTGCTGTGGATGGGGCTGTTGTTGTACCTGTTGCTGTTGCTGTTGCTGTTGCTGTTGCTGCTGTTGCTGCTGTTGCTGCTGCTGCTGCTGCTGCTGCTGCTGCTGCTGCTGCTGCTGCTGCTGCTGGCACTGGTCTTGTTTGGCGTCGGAACCCTCAGAGTCTTGCGAGGAGAACATGACGGGATCCCGGCGAAACGTGACGCCTCCACGTGTTCTTTCGCTCCCGCTTTCTCCGCCTTCTCCTCCTCCTCCTCCTCCTCCTCCTCCTCTTCCGGCAGCCTTACCGTAACAAAAAAAAGAAGAAAATAAATGAAAAAAGTGTCATACGCAGCTTGAAAAACAAATATTTCGACGAAATTATCGACCCCACAGCTGAGGTGTCTTAACAACTTAAAAAAACATAACAAACGAAAAAACAAGATAGTTCGGAAAATGACGGAAAACGCGAGAGGCGAAACGACTCCCTGGGCTCTGGTATGTTATTGCGCGGGTTCGGCGATTCGAACGATTTTTCGGAGATCATTCACTATTTCGGAAATGTCACCGGTACATACGGAGATTTCACAAGCTGTTTCGGAGACCTGGCACGGTTTCCGAGGTATAACAAGGTTTCGGAGAACTGTCAGGATATCGAAGCACACAAGGCTCGGGAGGCCTCTCACTATTTCGGGAGGCTCGGGAGGCTTGCGGAGGTCTGATGCTAAGACCAACATCAACAATAGCAGCAGCAGCAACATCGACAGGCAAGCCAGCAAGCAAGCAATCGAGCAATCGAGCAAGCCAGCAAGCAAGCAAGCAAGCAAGCAAGCAAGCAAGCAAGCAAGCAAGCAAGCAAGCAAGCAAGCAAGCAAGCAAGCAAGCAAGCAAGCAAGCAAGCAAGCAAGCAAGCAAGCAAGCAAGCAAGCAAGCAAGCAAGCAAGCAAGCAAGCAAAGCAAAGCAAAGCAAGCAAGCAAGCAAGCAAAGCAAAGCAAAGCAAGCAAGCAAGCAAGCAAAGCAAGCAAGCAACTGCCTTCCACTCACAGGAAACCCACCACTAACGCGCCCAAACAAGTATGTCAAATCTCACCTCGCGATTGATGGGGATCGGAGCGCTCGTGGGCAACGAGCTCGAATAGTTGACGCTCTCTCCAGTGCTAGCTCTCCTCTTGGGCGGCATCCCTACTCGCTTTAGGCTTTGCTTTCGTTGCTCCTGCCCCTACCTGCCGATTAGGCGCAACTAACCCTTTGCTGCCGCTCGTCCTCGCCTCCAGCCAAAGGAGACCTAAGGTCTGTGTGTTGAGTCGCTCTTACGCCCCTCCACACGATAGACGCTTTTAACCTTTGTTTACCACCGCACTCGCGTTTTGGCGACAAAACACTTCAATTTAGACCAGCAAAAACTTAGGAGTTGTACGAGAGTTACGCTTTCTCTCCTTCGGTTCTCCTTCTCCGAGTTAAAAAAACCCGCGTCACTGTAGTTGCGTCGCTTCCACCACCCTCGACGAAACAGGCGCTTATATATACTATATACGAAGTATATATATATGTATATATACCCTCCGAAGCCGCTCTGGCCCTCCTCCTCCCGCGTCTTGCAGCCAACACACGCGTACACGCTCTTGCGCCGGTCCTTTCCTCCCCCCAGCTAGAAAGAGATTCACGCTCGTTCCCTACTAGGCTCGTCACCAACCCTCCCTTTGATGCAGGGGCAACAACGCTGTGTCCGTCTCAAGAGCGGGGCTCAACCCCCCCCCCTCTTCCTCTCTCCCTATCCCGTGAAAATGGATAAACGACTGCGCTTTGAGCAGAGCTGTGTTAGAAACAAACTGCTTCAGGCTTGCGTCGCGGCGTGCTCGTGAGGTTCGGTGGTTCTCGAGGGCCTCTACCTCGAGATACGGCAACCGTTTCGTCTCTCCTCCCCGTCCTCTCTCTCTCAAACCTCCCCCTCCCCCTCCTCGTCTTTCTCCCTCCTTCCCTCCACCCTCTCTCCAACGCCGGTAATATGATACTGGTACAAGTCTTGGGGGGGGAAATAAAACACGGAGTTGACGCCGCAAGCATACGGGAAAGGGGGAGGAGGAGGAGGAGGAAGGAGACCTTGGGTTAACATAACGCAACGAGACGCAGCACACGGAGTTAAACATATTCAGGCGTGCCCCGCGTACTCGGAGGGCGCATACCGCGGTGTGTTATATAGCCGTTGGATACCCGCGTACTCAGCGATAAGTAGGGCGTAACCGCGGTGTGTTACATAGCCGTTGGATATTCGCGAGCTCACGACGATATTGATGCATATTACGGTAGAGGTGTACCATTGTTTTCTGAGGATATGTTAATCACTTGATTATAGTATAGGATATCTATATGAAGTGCAAGCCGATGGACTTTGCCACGGCTTAGATATAACACACTCTATATTCCAGCGATAAGGAGCATGCCTTGTTGGGCAGTTACTCAGTTGAGGAGTATACTAATAGTCAGTAATAGTCAGTAACAGTCAGTAACAGTCAGTACAGTCAGTAAGTCAGGAATAGTCAGTACAGTCAGTAATAGGCAGTAATAGTCAGTAATATCCAGTAATAGTCTGTATCAGTCAGTGATAGTCTGTATCAGTCAGTGATAGACAGTATCAGTCAGTGATAGACAGGAATAGTCAGTAATAGTCAGTAACAGCCAGTACAGTCAGTAACAGCCAGTAAAAGTCAGTAATAGTCAGCAACAGTCAGTGACAACCAGCCATGAATCGTTTGGCCAAAACCTTGCTACCGTTACCGTAGCACGCATCTATCACCATATCACCATATCACCATATGACGTACATACGTCTGATATATATCATAAGACTACCACCGTATCACCCGGGTGATATCATTCGTACCAGGTATACTATACTATTGGTAAGATAACACACCCCGTCCGATGAATGGACGTCTGAAGTCTTAACCCCTTAAGAACTGGTCCCACGCATTTGGGGATAAACTGCTTGGAATCACTGAATGACACTTTTTTCAGTTCTGAATGGGTTAAGCTATTTCTGGGGGCCCACAGGGGTTACGCTATCACCCGGGGGTGATACGATAACACACCCCCTCGACCGATTTCCAGGCTGGTTTTATCGATAACGGAGAGAGTGTATGGGAAAATCGCCACCATTTTATGCTGTGTGTGCCCCTCTATTAATAAGCCATGCCCCCTCTAAGGCATGTTGGAGAAAATCGGCTACGAAATTCGTCTCAGGGGGTGTGATATCTTAGTATTGAGTCATCCCACGGTAGGGGCACAGCAGGTTTTTCTCTGCTCCTCACATGAGGAGCTCAATATCTCACCCGAAACATAACTTCGGAAACAATCGTTCGCGCAATCCGACCAAACCTTCCAACGCGGTAGTCCACAAACAAATATACCAGTAAAACAATAATAATAGTATCCGGTGGTTACTCACGTGAGAAGCACAATCGGTCAGAAAATAATGAGCCTAAAAGTGGTACCCCTACCGTGGGATTGCTCTAATTAGTGTACTACAGTAATAGTAAATAGGACCAAATTTTGGTAGTAAAAAGTAGGGGAATATGTAGGTTTTTGTGTATACCGTAGGTCCTATTTACTATGGCATCATTAGCCCACCCCGTAATAATAGTATACTTATCTTATTGTATTGCTTGCAGTATACGGCATATAGCCGTTGGATTAGGCACGCCACGGATTGGCCATTTTTTTCGGCGCGTTCTATGAACTGCCACTACTACTGCTGCTGCTGCTGCTGAGCAATACTCGTAATGCTGTATCCTTTTTTGCCGCTGAAAAACTTTGTCCAACTCTCATCCCAAGTGGTTTGTCCACGGGTCGCGGGTGGGAGCGATTATGATCTCCAGCAGGAGCACAGGAGCAGTACCATGTGCATCAACACAGCTGTATGTACAGCGGCAGTAAGCGGTGCTCTAACAGTATACACGCAGTAGCATAGCAGTATGCACAGCAGCGGTAGCAGTGCTACATCAGCATATACGCGGTAGCATAGCATTATGTACAGCAGAAGCAGCAGCAGCAGCAATGCTACAATAGCAGGTGGCCAATTCGGCTGTCGGTTTTGTTCATGCTTGCGTCCACGGAGCTCGTTACCATGAATCTGTTCACACCCCGGACAGACCATGGAATCCTACGTAATGATCTAGACATTTCAGGGAAGATATATTCCTGATCTGTATGATCTGTATGATCTGTACGATCTAGCTCATGTTGGCGGGTTGAAGCCATACAATCTGCATGATCTAGCATATGTTTCTTGGGGCTGGATATGTACTATAAAGTAGATGTCACCGTAGTGGGGAGGTACTGTAGGAGAAGAGCCTACTTAGTGACCCCGGATCTGAGTTACGAGTAAAGAGGGAGAGAGAAGAGGAGGACGAAGACAATGAACGGGATGGAAAAAAAAGGGTGCCATATATTGTTCTAAAAAAGCACTCGTATTATATGATAGAATCAGCGGTGTAGAACTTGCACGTATGATACGTGCAGGGATATTGGGATTTGCAGGTAGTTATTTTACCACCTGGCAAGCACCCTGTTCCCATTTGGTACTTTGACCCCATCCCATTTGGCACCCTGCTCCCACCCACAAGGTGCAGAGCTACTCTCAGCCCTCCGCAGGAATCGCCGGGGGCTCACCCGGCACCCTGATCCCACTTGGGGGAAACGGTAAACGGAACCCCCGAGTTCCGTTTAAGAAATTAGCTCCCGGTCTAAAACCAAGTATGTAGAAATTACCATTATTTTATTTTGTTTTTCGTTCACCCCAACTCCGGCTCAACCCTATCTCTAACTCTAAACCATGTGAAGGTTTAGAACGAAAACTATAATTGGCAAAAAACGACCATTTGCTTTTACTTGGTTTTAGAAGGGGTTCATTTCTTAAACGGAACCCCTTAAACGGAACTCCGGGGTTCCGTCCACCGGCTCGTCCCGTTTGGTACATTTTAGGCCATGCATAATTACACCAACTCCTGTTATACATCTATACATATGATACAACCGTATCGAATATACGTGAAAATCCGAATAGCCTTGCACGTATACACACGTACGTGCAAGTTCTCCGCCGCTGACAAATAACGGGTTAGAACATGAATGTGACGCATAGAGATATATATATATATATAGTAGTACACGTTGCATTTTTACTATTATTAACCACGTTGCACAAAACTGCTACTGCCACTGCTGCTGCTGCTGCTGCTGCTGCTACTTGCTTCCGCAATGCTTGCTTGACAGTCAGAGATAACGTATGGTATCACCTGGTACCATATACCTGGTATATAGTATCACGGGGGCTACACAAGCCACACGTCACGTCACGTTACGTTACGTGAGGCGAGTCTCTCACGCTCCGTCTACCCGTGACACTTCAAAAATGTGCTGCTGCGAATATCATATGAACACTGACGTTGTGACTACACGATGTACATACATAGTTGTACTATCAACACACAAAAAACAGGTGCAAACCAATATTCGCACGTATTGCACTACTCTGTTACACGGTTCACGTGGTGAATGTAGGATGTAAACCGTCAAAAGCTCCTCTCAGTAAGCGTCACTGCTCCAAGGCTACCACCTCGTCGATACCCTCGCCTTCCCTTTCAGCTGTCGTTCTTGCTGTGTACTGCTTATGAGTACACATAAGACACATAACACGCGCGATCGAAGTATCACACACCGTCTTGCAAATATGAGTTTCGACGAAATCCTCGATCCCACAGCTGCTGTTTTCTAATTTTGTATCGATGCCGCTGCGGTTGCTGCTGTAACGACTATATGAACCGCATCCATGTTTTCGGGACACACTACTCGGAATTAGAGAAGGGTAGCTTTTGCGGTAGCAGGCCGCTAGGGGTTCAGCTATACCGACTCAAAAAACGAGAATCGCGGTCTTATCAATCTTCCGCACGTCGAACAGATCATCTACAGGTCATACATATCATCTAAATCATCTAGATCCTTTAGATCCTAACCTGCCGTTATGAGGTGCTGTGCAGGATCTGTACAGTACAGATTCAACCCAGGAAGCATGCCCTAGATAATCTGCAGATTATACGGCTCCCCCCGGCATCATGAGCTAAATCATACAGATCATACATATCATACAGATCATACAGATCAGGGATCTGTCTTCCCTGAAGGATCTAGATCGTCAAATGGGAATATATGATATGTCGATATTCTCAAGTGGGAATAGATGATCTGTCTAGATCCTCAAATGGGAATAAACGATCTGTCCCAGGTGTGCAACTTTCTAATATATACCAGGTACCTGGTATGTTATATTTCGGGTGACCCTAGTAAAGAAGACCTAAGGTACACACAAAAGTCTATATACTTACCTATTTTTCCGAACAATGTTTGGTTCTATTTACTATGCGACCCTAGTAAATAGGACCTAAGGTACACACAAAAAAACGATATATTTACCTATTTTTCCTAACAATGTTTGGTCCTATTTACTAGTGTTTACTATGCCCCCCCCGTAATAGGAAGAGCGTACAAGATAACTACATTACAGTATATAGCCCCTTATAAGGCACCCTATCAATAGTATTAATAGTGCGCTCTTATATACCTACGTCCCTTATATACCTACGTCCCTCCCTTATCAGAGGTCGTACCGGTCCCTTATACCTGGTAGTCAATAGTCAATACAGTCTAGGACACCAAATAAGAAACAGGCTAACAAGAAAGCCAGGCTGAGATTTGGAGGAAAATAAGAAATTCGGGAGTCGGTATCTTGAAATCAGTGCAGAAAGCACCCTCACTCAAATAAGAAATCCAGCCTGGGCCAGCTTTCCTGTTTCTTATCAAGTGTCCTGTACTGTAGTGGGTTAACCCCTTAATAACTGCTCCAACGAATATGGGGACAGACAACTTGAAATTAGTGTGGGATATTTTTTTCAGTTCTGAATGGGTTTGTTAGGTGTCCTGTACTGTACGTGGGTTAACCCCTTAACCCCTTCAGAACTGGCACCCCGAATTTAGGGAAAAACTACTTGGAATTAGTGTGGGACATTTCTTTTCAGTTCTGAATGGGTTAAGAACGGGTCCCACGTGTATGGGGACATACTACTTGCAATTAGTGTGGGATACTTTTTTCAGTTCTGAATGGGTTTTTCTGAATGGGGTAAGACAGCAGTGCGCGAAAAATTGAGGTCCCGAATATGTCCGTTTTCCCTTGTCGCGGGGGGCCCTTAAAAAGGGTCCATACCTACTTGTTGTACATTTACTTGCGTGTCACTTCGGACACATCATCTCCTATTCCGGGGGACTACAGTAAATAGTACCATTTTGTTTTAGACAAACTAGAGGAATATATAGGTTTTTGTGCGTGCCGTAGGTTTTATTTACTATGCTCCCCTGTGGTATGAATCCTCCCTCCACAGGCGGCGAAACAGGAAGGGGATAAGATTAGCAAAAAACTTCTTTGTAACATATGGAAACGACGTAATGAGCGCCCAAGTGTTGGAGGCGTCTCTATTGGGAGTAGGAACGGTGCTCCGTCTCGAAAGGGACGCGTGGTCAATGGTCAAATGACTAAGGCAAGCAACAAATGAGTACGCCCCCCTCCCCCCCCCCTGCAGTCGGGGCTGGTGTTTATGACCGATCCTGGCTGCAATTTCCTGGCAATTTCCGACTTTCTCCTGTCAGATCATATATACCTGGTATACCAGGTATGATACCCCGTACCAGGTACCTGGTCGAAGTGAGAAAAAACTGGAGATTTATTTTCAAATTGCAATACATGCTATGACATGATATACCTGGTACGTCCGACGTACACCAGGTACCAGGTACGTACGCGTCTACGATGCTTATGTATGATATATACCAGGTATCATATACCACTCGTATCGGTATTAGGTATGTGTGGAGACGCTAGGGAAAGCGTTACTCTACGTACAGGCACGTAGTCTGCTGCCATTGCTTGCAGACTGCCACCACTGCGACACCCTTCTTGCTCTTGTTCTGTACGAAGTATAGCTGTTGATGTTGTTGTTGCTGCTGTTGTTGCTGTCGATCTTGCTGCATTGCTGCTGTTCATGTGTGGGTTTATAAATAAAAGCCTTTCGAGCCTTTCTACCTCCCACCCGAGGGCAGCGGAATTACCGCCTGGCAGCTAAACAACAAAAACAGTAGCAGGCGACGCAGTAGGCTACAGGCAGTAAGGGCCCGTCCAAACGGAGCGCTTTGACGCCGAAAACAAACCTAAATACAAAAAGCGAAGATAAGGCAGGAAGGGAGATTCCAAGAAGATCCACTCCCTCTGATTGGCGAAACAGCCAACATGAGGTCAAGGAGACCGCGATGGTTTATAGGGTCATTTTTGCTTTTACAGTAGGTTTATACGAAGATTTACTATAGTATATGTTTAATCGAAAATCGATTACACAAACCCAAAAACAAAAAGCGAAGAACGAACAGCCCAGAGAGAAGCGAGATCATCGCGAAAACCGCGGCTACGGACGCCCCGTAGACTGGACAGCCAGAAGACAGAGCAGTCAATGCGCGGACGACATACCGCTGGTGCCAGTCAATGCAGTGTTCAACGCCGCAGCCAAAACCGTGGCTCATGCGGCCGTCCTATTATATTAATAGTCGAATTGCGTGCTGATCACAGATAAAAAACGCCTGTTGTAGAAAGCGGTGACACTTTTTGAACAGCACTCATACTTTATGTATCGCAAACCTCGCGCTTCAGACTACGGGTGCCATTGCAGCAGCAGCGTATGATCGGCTAGCCATGTGGGCACACTCTCCTCGTCTTTCAGGGCTGGGCGCCGCCTCTACCGCAGTTGGCTGGTGCATCACTGCCGGTGCTCCACCTTGACCGTTGGCTCGTTTTCGCTTTTGATTTTCTTCCGCGTATCCAGCGTCTGTACATGCGTCGTACGTATATACCCCATCGTTTTTGTCGGAAAAAGCGAAGACTGCTCTTTTGTTTTCGCTTTTGTTTTTAGGTTCTGTTGTCCCCCGTTTGTAAGGCCCTTTTAGTACCAGGTAGAAGGCTAATTTATCATTTCGCGGTGCTCTGGTGTGAAGCCTCGCTACCCCCCTCCCCAGCGGGAGGAGAGACTGCTCGTAGCGGCCCTTGCCCCTATGAATACGCCCCCACCCCTACGAGTGTGTACGTGCAGTCATACCCTTCACCCCTTTGGACAACCCCAGCAAGCACATGAGCAGGGTTAGGGTTCGCTGCACACTCTGCACACGTGGCTCCTCCAGAAGGTTGAACTAAAAACTCGCGCATGTGAGCAGTGAGCAGCAGCAGACCTTTTTTAAGTTCTTCTGCTTTGGAACCATTGGATGCTGTACGAAGTATAGCAGTACGAGGCGTACTGGATTGCTCGTACGAGTCGTACGTGATCTGCAGTCCAACCACTAACTCGAGAGTAGTACCTGGCATCCTGGTATACACGAGTAGACTACGTATATAACGAGTGAGAACCATACGAATATGACTGCTTGTTGTGTCGGCTATCATAATTGTCCCACCCAGCTAACACATGACGTACAGCAGCAGTATATACTGCTGCTCTGGTAGTAGATCCAATAGCAGGGAGCGACGGAACAGCCGCGATGAGCACCGACAGGCAGAACAACACGCTACCGTTCCATCTCTTTTGAAGCCTGGGCCCCGTCCGACATAGGGTTCATGCAGTGAAGGCTGTGCCTCGCCTTCTTCCGAGCTCAATTCACTGGGTTCATGATCATCGCGGTCGCTAAGACTGCCACTCCAGACTCCAGACTGCAGACCCTCCGTCCTCTCTGGTCTTTGGGGGGGGTGTACGTAAATAAGAAGGCTGGGATCAACATCGACGTAAATTACCCTTGAAGCGCAGCACGCAAACGAGTCTCACCGTACAGTACCGTCGCCCTCTCCAGCGGCACGTGTCAGGACGTAACACACTCTCCGATATTCAAGAAGGAGACAGCTCTTCACTGCTTTATCTTCGCTGCACTCACTGCCCTTTGCCAGTCTTCTCGTCCATGCGTCTGAGCAGCAGACAGCAGCAGGGATCTTCCGCCGGGGTTTCCAAACATATTGAAGCGTAAACGCTATGGGAATGCGGGTAAGCTTCTTCCACGTCGTAGTGCAGTGGCGGTCAGTAGGTGGTGTGCCGCGCCGCCGTGTGTGCGCTCCAAGCCCTGCACTTTACTTCTGCCGTTAGCGCCAGGTGTGGGGGAAACATCAGGTAGTCAAACATGTTTCGCTCCTTGTTTGGGACGACGATTGCGGGCGAGGATGGAGGCACCGGTGGCGATGGTAGCGATGCGGCTAAATCGTCGGCTGCTCGGCAGCCTCCTGCTAGACAAGGACAGAAGCAAGGTACTGCTGCCGCTTCTGCTGCTGCTGCCGTCTCTGCTACTGCGAAGCCCAAGAAAGGCGAAAAGAAGGTCGCAGACAGAGGGGGTTTTTTCCAGCTAGACCCCGGCCATGCCGCACCCGGTGAGCTTCGTTAGCCCACTCACACAGAGGGAAGAGCGGTAGCGACCTGTTTGTTTTCCGTGCCAGCGTCGTTATCCGTCGCTAGGCCGTCTCTTGTCTTCGTGTGGAGCGAGGTATGATACGAGAATGTATCATGCCACGTGCCACACGGTATTATATGAACTTACTGCTTCCACTGCTTGCGTGTGCGCGAGTACGAGTAGAGGAAGGGGGCAGCACGAGCTCCAGAGCATGTGGCGTTTTGCAGTACGCTTGTATCACGATATCAGTGTTGCTTGTTGCCTGATATGCCCCCGTACAGCGGAGAGTTACGTAGGGTATCACAGCAGGGTTGGGCACAGGTTGCTTGCTGCCGAAGGCCGAGGAGCATGTTGATGAGACGATGGCGATATGGGTGACATGGTGATGGGTGGGTACACCACGCGGCCCCTCTGCCCCTCTGGCTTGTCTACGTTGGCGGCGGCGCTTGCTCCTCGTTGGTCCTGCTGTTGAACGCCAGCAGGCCTAATGACTATTTATCTAATATTGATATTGAGGCTATTATGAAGTGCGTCTGTGCGTCCTCTCACTCGGAATGAAACACCTCGTATTTTTGAAGTATTTTTGTATTTTTGTTGATGAGAAGCACCATTTGCCATTTCATACTCGTAGATATGCAAATACATCAGTTTAAGCGTGATGCATGTCGCGTAGTACCAGGTATCTTACATACGAGTACGTACGTAGCTGGTACGTAGTTCATTAACATTTTACGTTCTACACCGTTCCTTCTGTTACACGTCGTACTACTCCTGCTGTACCTCACGACATCCATCCAGTACAGCCCCTACTTACAGCCTTCCCCAGGGTCCGTACGTCCGTACTGATTTCCACTGTTCCTGTACACGAATTACCGAGAGATTCAAGTTCAGTGGCCACAACCTATTATACAACGTTGGGCAGATAAACTCGAGGGCTGTTCGCGTGTCAGGTCAAATCTCACGGATCAGGTCGGGTGGGGTCGGGGCAGCTGACCCGGCCCGACCCGCGATATTTTGGAAGCCTCCTTGCCCGAACCGACCCGACCCGTGATATTTGAAAGATTCCTGACCCGACCCGACCCGACCCGACCCGCGATATTTGAAAACCTCTTGACCCGACCCGACCTGACCCGTGAGATTTTGAACCCCTGCTGACCCGACCCGACACGCCCAGATTCCGATTGAACCGTGAGATACGGGTCATGTCGCAGATCGAGTTACCTAAACCTGCGAGACTATTTATCTCGATCCACGGGTTTGACCCGCAGATCCGGAGCGTGGGTCGACACTACGACAAAAATAATTTAATCTTCATTTTGGTACTCCACAGCAGTGATAAATATCAGGTACCAGGTACCGGTATGTATTACGGGGGACCATACATATAAATCAGGACCCATACCACACACAAAAACCTATATATTCCACTATTTTTACTAAGCACATTTGGTCCTGATTACTAGCCCCCCCCGTAGTAGGGTAGCCTGGCTATACGATGTGGGTATGGATGGATGCGGACACGCGCGTATAGATTCGGCGGCGTTTACGTGTTTTAAAATGTATTTTTCAGTGTTGGTACGAAAGAAAGGCTTTGGACGGAAAAAGGAAACTTTTTGAAGTGTCGGATCCGCGGGCCGGATGTCCGGGTCCGACCCGCGGGTCAGACAAAAACAATTCGCGGGCCTTGCTGGCTCGACCCGCGAGTGACCCGTTTCTCGGTCATGACCCGAGCTGACCCGTGAGCTTTTCATTTCCTCTTTGATCCGACCCGACCCGACCCGACCCCACCCGTGAGGTTTTGATGACTTCCTCACCCGACCCGCGAAAAGCCTTGATAAACACGAGCGCATTTGCATACGATACTCATATGGTATGGATTTTCCAGTTTGCATACGATACTCATATGGTATGGATTTTCCAGTGTATAACATACCGAACAACTGACCGGGTGGTCACTATCGCATCTTTGCGTGGCTTCGAGCATCTGCTTTGTTCGCTCTTTCTGAATTGTGCAGGCACGCGGTCCTACGCGTACAGCTTCTCTGGTGCCCTTTGTCCTACTGTCTACTGTCTACTGCCTACTACTATTGTCTACTGCCTACTACTGTATACTGCCTACTACTGCCTACTGCCTACTGCCTACTGCCTACTGCCTACTGCCTACTCCTACTGCTTACTGCCCACATATTCACGTTTCTCGAACCTAGCAATAACCGTGCTACAATACGTGTACTATTCTACCGAGGGGGCGAACTTATGTTACTTATAGTACTCCAATCTCCCATGTGTTCATGCTCCCCCTCTCCCCTGTCCATAATCCCAATATATCTGTCCCCCATCCCCTCCGGCCTCTCGCCTTTTGTCGGTGCAGAGGAGTCACTTTTTGACGACTTGGAAGTCAAGCCGCCGGCGGCATCGGTTGCATCTCCGGCCTCCAAAAACGCCTCGCAGGCCATGGCAAAGCCGGTACGTGGCACACCTCAAGGTTTATGGTCCATGGGGGACATGGAGAATGACTAACCCTGCAGCAGTACTGCTGTAGTAGCAGTAGGATGTACGAGTATGTTTCAGTAGCATTAGGGTATAACCATGTGTTGCAATAGCAAGTGCGGTAGATATGTACCTGGTGCGATAAAGGAGCAGTAGGGCAGACCAGTACGTGGCAGTATGTAGGAGGACGAGTACGTTGCAGTAGCAGTAGAAATAGAGTAGACTAGTACGTTGCAGTAGCAGTTGGGTAGACCAGTATGATACGAGCACCAGTAGGGTAGGCCTACTTTGCAGGATCAGTAGAGTGAACCAATACGCTGCAGTCGCAATAAGGTAGACCAGACGCAGTACACAGTAGCAGGAGGCTAGACCGGAACGTTACAGTAGCAGTAGGGTAGTTGCAGGAGCAGTAGAGTAGTGTGAAAGTAGCAGTAGGGTAGTCCAATACGTGCGTGTGGACACCTACGGCGATCAAAGGAGAAATACGCGTAGAGTTGTGCTGCGGCTCTTAATAGGCGGGGTACATGTACAGTAGACGAAGCAATAGACGATATTGCTATTGGTAGGTGGGCTACGTATAGATATACTTCGAAGTACCAGTTACGAAGTACGTACATAGTACGTTGGGATATGTTTACTATTAATTCTACCGGAGACCATAGTAAATAGTACCAAAAAAGTGCTATTACAAATACCTAGTATGTAAATATATAGTTTTTGTGTGTACGGTACGTAGGTCCTATTTACTATGGTCCCCCGTTATAGGTAGGTTCTCCACAGCATATTGTATACACGTGTGGATATATTAAGGCTATGGGTAATTAATGAGATGTGGGTAGACGCGAAGGTGGCCGTAGTGCAGCGGTACAAGTAGACGGGTTGCGCTAACTGCGAGCGCCGATTATTTTTAAGCCTCGTTTTTCCAGCGCAAAATACGAAATTCAGAGGTCAAGTACATCAAGACGTATTCCCTCTCTGTGCTGAAACCCCTTGAGGAGTGCCATCACAATTCGGAGCGAAACTACTTGGAATTATAGTTGGGGCTATTTTTACAGTAGTCCAATAGTACAAGGGTGAAGAAACCTCTACTAGACCCCCAAACCCTCCCCCCATTCGAAGCTGTCATCCATAGGCAAGAAAGTCCGCCTCAAAAGCGAGTATTGGCAGGATGCAGCTCACCCTTCGTGAAGACTCGCCGGACCCCTCACGGCGCTTCGCCCTCGGTGCAAGCAATGTCTGCCTGGACGGTGAAAAACAAACCCGACGTGCTCCGTCCCGGCATTGTAGGGATGCGAGGGTCTATGGTCATACGACCTTCGGCCTAGCATGACAACGAGTATACCCCTTCCCCCCCCCCCCCCCCCCCCCCCCCCCCCCCGCGCGTCCACTACGTAGCACCCTCGCTTCCTCCTTCTCTTGCGAATGTCAATCACTCACACCTCATATTACCACGCACAACTCTCGCCGTTTTCCCTCCCCGCGCGTATTCTACCTCGCACAAAACGGAGCAGGACACGGAGGCGGGCATATTTTCAGCTTTCCAGTTTATGGCCGACCCGGTCGATGCCGACTCCACCGCCGCCGCCGCCGCCGCCGCCGTCGACCTCACCCCGCGGGCGGCTAACGCTAACTCTGGCGCTAGTGTTAGCAGTAACACCGCCGACGCTTCTGCCGCGCCGCCCGCGCACGCCGCCGCCGCCGCCGGGGTTGGAGTTGGAGAAGCGCCGCACGGCATGTCGGCCTTTTCTTTTTTAGCCGACGCCTCCGCCGCTGCCCCCGTCCCCGCTAGTGCGGGCGTGAGCGCGAGGTTGATCCCGAGCGCGGCCTCTGCAGCAGCCTCCGCGGGAGCGCCGCCAAGCAGCGGTGGGGGAGTTGACGATGGCAATGTCTCCGGGGTTTCCTACGGAGGTATTTCTTCTTCTTTTTCGTTTTTGTCGGAGGGGGGGCAGGGCCAAGGGGCGGCTTTGAGTGGCGTAGGCGGCGGCGTGGGAGGCGGTAGCGGGGGGGGAGGGGCGAGGTTAGCGAGTCCGTCCGCTGCCGCCACCGCCGCCACCACCTCGTCTGGTGCTCTTGCGTCGGCTCTTGACGGTAGCGATGGCGGTGGTGGGGGCGGGGGCGTGAGTGGAGGCGGGGGCGATGTCGGAAGCAGCGGAAGGAGCTCTCCCTCCCCCTCCTCCCTCGGAAGGCCTTCGGCGGGGAGCGTTTCCACTGCCGGTTCCCCCCGAGAAGGAAGCCAGAGCACCGCGCCAGCAGCAGCGGCGGCGGCGGCGGCGGTAGTGGCAGGCGGTATGGGGGCAGCAGGCGGTTCGGGGACGGGGATGGGTGCGGCCGTCCCCGCGTGGAAAACCTCTGGAGGCGTCGTTCGCAAGAAGAGGACGGCGCGAAGGGTGGGGTACGCTCGGGACGAAAGCGCCGTCGCTGCTACTACCGCCGCCACCACCTCCGCCGCCGCGGCTTCCGGCTCGTCCGCGCTAGAACCGCCGGTCGTTCCCCTTGCCAAGGCTTCCGCGGTGGGTCGCGGGGGAGTTAAGGGCGGCGGCGGCGGGGGAGCTTCGGGTGGAAACCTTGGGAAGGCGGGGCCGGCAGGGGGAGAGGGGTCGGCTGGGGCTGCGAGCGGCGAGTCTTCGCTGGGTGGAGGGGTCTCTTCCTCCTCCTTTTCATCCACCACTACCACCGGGGGAGGCGTTGGGTATGCGCGGGAAGATGGGGGTGGGGGAGGTTATGAGGCGCCCCCCGTGACGGCATCGGTTTCTAGGAAGGCGACCACGGTGGAGGCGGGGGGGGGGGGGGGGGGAGGGTCGATGGATGACAGTGTTGTCGCCGAGGCTGCGGCGATGGCTGCGCTGGCGGCGTCGATGGCCCCGGGAGAGATCCACGAGGCTCTCGCCAAGGGGGATATGAAGCAGGCAAGTCATTTTGTCGTATCGTATCCCATCCCATCCCACCCCATCCCATCTCATCCCAGCGCATCCTATCCATCCTATATCAATCATTTCATCCTATCCCATCCCATCCTATTCGTCCCATCCCATCCCATCCCATATTATTCGTCCCATCTCATTTTATCCCGTCGCGTCACATTGCGTTGCGTCTCGTACCGTGCACTGCCGTCCCGTACCATACCACACCATACCACACCACACCACACCACACCACACCACACCACGCCACACCACGCCACACCAACAATTCCATCCCGTCCCACCCCACCCCACCTCACCCCATCCTACCCCATCCCATCCCATCCCATCCCATCTCATCCTATCCCATCCCATCCCATCCCATCCCATCCCATCCCATCCCATTCCATCCCATCCCATCCCATCCCACCCCATCCCATATCATCCCATCCCATCCCATCTAATCCCGTCACGTTGCGCCTCGTCCCGTGCGTGCAATGCCGTCCCGTCCCGCACCCCACCATACCATACCATACCACACAGGGGTCTTCGCACGGGACTATTTCGTCGACCTCGTCTCATTCTGGTGGGCCTCCGACTGGAGTCGGTCTCCCTGGGGGGCAGGCGGGGAGCCTTCGTAAGAACAACAGCTTTATCAGCAAGGCAAGACACACAAAGAGAAGCGTTCGCACGTTTTATGTATAGTTGTTGTTCCTTGTTAGTGTGCGTGGTGGTGTGGTGTTGTTGGTGTTGGTGTTGGTGTTGGTGTTAATGTTAGTGTTGGTGCTTATTTTGGTGATGGTGTTGTTTTGTGGCATGTTGTGTGTGGTTTATTGTTTGCTGGGGATGGTTTTGTTGCCACGTCGCCCCTCTCAAAAAGCTTGCATTGCGTATGTTCATTTTTTTTGTTTCTGTCTGCGAGTACTGGCACCCTACAACGCTGGCAACGCCTGTAACGCTTGCAAACCCTGTGGCATTCGTTGAGAAAGCTTCGCCGAGCACAAGGCAGCAGCGCATCAAGTTCTTACCCCCCCCCCCCCGACACCTCACGGCGTTTCGCGCTTGGTGCTAGCAATGTCTGCCTGGTTGGTGAAAACCTGACATGCTCCGTCCCGGCATTGTATGGATGCGAGGGTCTATGTTCATACGACTACGGCCATGCATGAATATCGAGTCCCCCCCCCCCCTCCCCCCCCCTACCTCCGCTAACGATAACAACACCTATACCCTGACGACATCTACCCCCACCATCACAACGACGGCTGCCGATAATCACAACAACTGTACCTAACATGCGCCACCACTACCACCACCACCGCCACCACCACCACCACTGCCACCACCATTGCGACTACCAATTGCCACACCACCACCAAAACCCCTCCCTCCCCTCCCCCTCCTCACTCACCCCCCTCCCCCACACGATCACCTACCCGCCCCGCAGGTTTAAAGGCCTGCTCAGACCACAGCAACTCCTTCCTCTCAAGCGGAGGGTCTCCGGGGTCATCCGCAAGTAAACCCTTTGTCGTCCGACGCGAAGGAGGGGTCCTGTCATGCCATGCCCCCGCGCCCTCCTCGACGACGCCACCCCGGGAGTTCCATCCGATCGCGTGGCGCATTCCGGGACCGGGGGCGGGGGGGAAGAAGAGATGCGGTCGGGGAAAGGGGAGGGAGAGAGAGAAATGGAGCGAGATAAGAGAAGAGAGATAATAGAAAAAGAGCGAGATAGAGGGAGTGAAAGAGAGACAGAGGGAGGAACCGGCGAAGAGTAAAGGTAGCGGGGGGGGGGGGGGCGTACTCATTTGTTGCTTGCCTTAGTCATTTGACCATTGACCACGCATCCCTTTCGAGACGGAGCACCGTTCCTACTCCTAATAGAGACACCTCCAACACTTGGGCGCTCATTACGTTGTTTCCATATATTACAAATAAACTTTTTGCTAATCTTATCCCCTTCCTGTTTCGACGCCTGTGGCCACCATCTATCTCCTAAGATAGCGATCGTTTTCTCGCTACTATTTAGTGTACCAAACTGCTCCATGTCACACTCGTCTATTTTTCTCATCTCTTAACACATCCCTTTTCCTCCTTGTACCTTTATGGGGGGGGGGGGTACTCGATATTATGCATGGCCGTAGCCGTATGACCATAGACCCTCGCATCCCTACAATGCCGGGACGGAGCATTGTCGGGTTTTCATCGATCACAGGCAGACATTGCTAGCACCAAACGCGAAGCGCCGTGAGGTGTTCGGCGAGCCGCATGAAGGGCGAGCTGCATCGTAGTAAGAACCGCTTGTGAAGCGGACTTGCATGTGGATGACAGCTTCAAGGAGGGGGGGGGGGGCGTACTCATTTGTTGGTTGTCTTGGTGATTTAGCCATTGACCACGCGTCCCTTTCGAGGCGGAGCACCGTTCCTGCTCCTAATAGAGACGCCTCCTACATTTGGACGCTCGTTTGCTTCTTCCAGACGGTACATGTAAACATTTTGCCTATCTTGTCCCCTTCCTGTTTCGAGGAGGGGAGGGGGAGGAGACGCCGCACCCACTCCCCAAACCTATCCAAACCAAATCAAACCGCAACGCACCGCACCCCATGTCACCTTGGCGCAGGAGGTTCGAGAAAAGTTAGCCCTCTTGGTGAAAGCCTTCCAGGAGAAGTCGAACTCCCTGAGCGGTCGGCTCACCGCCGCCGCCTCGGAAAAGGCGTCCCTGCAGTCCTGCCGCGCCTCCGTGGCAAATACTAACGCGGAGGGAATTCGGTGAGTCCTTGTTTTCAGGCCCATATATTGGATGGAAAGTCAGAGTAGGTACAGATCATGTACAGATCATATACAGATCATGTACATATTTTGTACAGATCATCTACAGATGATCGATCTTCACTTGACACACGTGCGCTTTGTGTGGGGCCTGCCTGCGACGACAACTTTTGATTTGTAACTGCATCTGCAGGCGATTGGCGGAGGCCGAGAGAGAGCAGCAACGATTGGCCGACGCGGAGGAATACGAAAAAGCGGCGGAATTGTCGATGGAGATCGAGAGCCTGAGGGAAGAATCGGCATCGTCCAAACGGCGCCTTAGGTCAGTCCACCTATACACCTTCTACGCACGTATTCACAAGGATGGGGTACGTATTACTGTGGCGCGCGTGTTGACGTAAGCTCGCGTACCCGATTCTTGCTGTACGTGATTGAGAACATTGGCTTCATTATTTGTGTATCCCCATTTCCCTGTTAAAAGAAAGAATACATGTGGAAAATACTTGAAAACATTGAATTGGTTTGATACCTGGTATAGTTTCCCTGCTAACAAAAAAAGGCTTCATGTACATGTGGAAACCCCTGGTTTTGATACCTGGTCTGTATATTTTCTCTGTTGACAAAAAAAGGCTTCAAGTACATGCGAAAACCCCTGGCTTTCGCCTTGCACCAGCCGCGTGCAGCGGTAGCAGCAGCAGCAGCAGCAGCACGCGCTCAATGGCACACGCTCTCATTACGCGCACCATGGACTATGGTCGCATCGTTCGGTGTCTGCGCTTTCCTTGTTATCGATAATTTCTGCTTTGGCTTTCGTTCGAGTGTTACCACTATGATCGGGAATATGAGCCCTGCTTTATATTCCCGGCATCGGTACGACTTTTTGATGAGCTTACTATTAATAACATACTTTCAAGTATTTTTGTTCAGGACTTTTCCTATTTCCGAATATTTTGGGTAAACCCCTTAAGAACTGGTCCCCCGTTTTTGGGGAAAAACTACTTGGAAATAGTGTGGGACATTATTTTCAGTTTCGAATGGGTTGGAGCCCTTAGTAGGTCATTCAGAAAAAAAAATAGCCAAAAAAGTGTTTTGTCTCTATCTTAGCATAGAGAGTTGGTCGGGCTGCGCTAACAAAGTTCTTGGAAGGCATGTTTCGGGTGACTTACTAATAGTATTGAGCTCCTCATGTGAGTAGCTCAGAAAATAATAAGCCGCCACCCCTGAAATGCATTGCTCCGGTGTGAGGAGCTCAGAAAATATGACACCGCCCCTAAAAGGCATATCTCCGGAGCGGCTAAAACGGTTCTGCTCTCTTACAACAAGCACGGATTTTTGTTGACTCGGTTTCGGGTGTATGATATGATATTGTGCTCCTATTCATCCTCATTTTGTGGAGCTGAGAGAATAAGGCACCGCCCCTAAAAGGCATTGCTCCGGAGCGGCAAAAACGGTTCTGCTCTCTTACAACAAGCACAGATTTTTCTTGGCTCGGTTCCCGGTCCCCGTGTAGTATTCCGCTCCAGACATGGTTGACTTTTGATTGGTTGGAGTTGTTTTGGTTAGAGGCGTTATTTTGTTGTTTACCGGGGGGTTATGTTTTTTGTATGGGTCACGTTGTTTTGTGCCACGTGTAGGTGTATTGGTCGGTATGTGCGTATTGTTTTCCTGTGGTTTTGTTTGTTTGTATATCATGAGTTTATGATGATGTTGTTGTTGGCGTTGTTGTGATTTGTCATGTTTTCTCGCTGTCCCTGTTCTTGTTTTGATCTTGATTTTTTTTTCTGTTTCTTGTTCTGATCTTGATTTGGTTACTGTTTTGTTTCATTTTTTTTTAATCTTGTTTTGGCTTGATATGCTTTTTTTCGTTCTTGTTCTGATCTTGAGTTGGCTGCTGTTCTATTTCTTGTTCTTGTTCTTGTTCTTTTGATCTTGTTTTTTGTTGTGTTCAATGTTGCTGTCAACTTTACTGCCAATGTCAACGCTGCTCGTTGCTGTCAATATTGCTGTTATTGTTCGTGCAGGGAGTTGGAAGAGGAAGAGGCTTCTTTGGAAAGGGTCTCGTTGGAATGCCGGCAGGGCCTTCTCGGGGCTATTGCGGACGCCGCGGAGGGCTTCAAGGCATTCCAGCGCGTGCAGGTATGATGCAGACAATGCACACCTCGGGCAGATGATCTACAGGTAGATCATATAGATCATTACCATTTCATGACCAGGTGTTTCAAGGCAGATCTATTCCTGATCTGTGTGAGCTAGCTCCTGTCCTCATGTTGCTGAGTGGGAGCTGTATAATCTGCGTGATCTAGCACATGCTTCCTGGGTTGGATATGTACTCGTATGCAGGTCCTGTACAACCTCTCACAAAGGCAGGCAAGGAGCTAGATTATCTAGATCGTGATCTATCTGTGGATGATCTAGATCATGATCTATCTGTAGACGATTTATATCATGATCTATCTGCAGATGATCTAGCTGTAGACGATCTAGATCATGATCTATCTGTAGATGATCTAGATCATGATCTATCTGTAGATGATCTGGATCATGATTTATCTGTAGATTAATCTAGATCATGATCTGTCTGTAGATGGTCTGTAGACGATCTGTCCGAGGAGTGGAGTATTGCGTTTCTGCCGCTGCCACCTTTGCCGCTGCTGCTGCTGCTGCTGTCGTGTTCGTTTTTTTCCTCGTGATCACATCAACTTGACCCTTTCACGACGACTACCACCGCCACCATCACCGCTGTCATGACCACCACGACCACCACCGTCAACGGCAACACCAACAGCGGTGCCCTCAGCCCCACCCCCCCCCGCCGACCAGCATCAACACCAGCACCAACACACACCTACAGCTTACACCACCATGACAACCACCACCACCACCACCACCACTAGCACTACGAGTGCCACTACCACTACGACGACCACCACCCCCACCACCACCACCATGACCACCACCAACCCCCTTCCCGCCGCCGCCTCCTCTCACCACCACCACCACCACCCTCTTCCCGTCGGAATCATGGCTTCGCAGGGTTTGCTAGACGGGGGGAAGGCTGTAGCGGGTATCCTAGGATGCCCTAACTTGCCGGCGGCCGAGGACCATCCGGCGCAAGGCTCGCCGGGCGGCGGGGATGCGGAGAACGCTAGGTGGGTGGAGAGCAGCGGGCGGTGAAAACAATAATGCGCACGTCCGGCGCGTGCTTAATAGGCTTCAAGCGCCGTTTTTTTTGTCTTTTTTGCAACCGCGCTTGTTTCTATTAGGAAGGGGGGCAGGCGGAGATGGGTGTGTCTTTTGCGTGACGCGGAGCACTGCTGTGGTTCGGTCGGCAACCTGAGTGGGAGGGGGGGGGTGGTAGTGGCGGTAGTGGTGGTAGTGGTGGTGGTGGTGGGGGTGGTGGTCGTCGTAGTGGTAGTGGCACTCGTAGTGCTAGTGGTGGTGGTGGTGGTGGTGGTTGTCATGGTGGTGTAAGCTGTAGGTGTGTGTTGGTGCTGGTGTTGATGCTGGTCGGCGGGGGGGGGTGGGGCTGAGGGCACCGCTGTTGGTGTTGCCGTTGACGGTGGTGGTCGTGGTGGTCATGACAGCGGTGATGGTGGCGGTGGTAGTCGTCGTGAAAGGGTCAAGTTGATGTGATCACGAGGAAAAAAACGAACACGACAGCAGCAGCAGCAGCAGCGGCAAAGGTGGCAGCGGCAGAAACGCAATACTCCACTCCTCGGACAGATCGTCTACAGACCATCTACAGACAGATCATGATCTAGATTAATCTACAGATAGGTGGTGGTGGTGGTGGTGGTGGTGGTGGTAGTGGCGGTAGTGGTGGTAGTGGTGGTGGTGGTGGGGGTGGTGGTCGTCGTAGTGGTAGTGGCACTCGTAGTGCTAGTGGTGGTGGTGGTGGTGGTGGTTGTCATGGTGGTGTAAGCTGTAGGTGTGTGTTGGTGCTGGTGTTGATGCTGGTCGGCGGGGGGGGGTGGGGCTGAGGGCACCGCTGTTGGTGTTGCCGTTGACGGTGGTGGTCGTGGTGGTCATGACAGCGGTGATGGTGGCGGTGGTAGTCGTCGTGAAAGGGTCAAGTTGATGTGATCACGAGGAAAAAAACGAACACGACAGCAGCAGCAGCAGCAGCGGCAAAGGTGGCAGCGGCAGAAACGCAATACTCCACTCCTCGGACAGATCGTCTACAGACCATCTACAGACAGATCATGATCTAGATTAATCTACAGATAAATCATGATCCAGATCATCTACAGATAGATCATGATCTAGATCATCTACAGATAGATCATGATCTAGATCGTCTACAGCTATGATAGATCATCTGCAGATAGATCATGATATAAATCGTCTACAGATAGATCATGATCTAGATCATCCACAGATAGATCACGATCTAGATAATCTAGCTCCTTGCCTGCCTTTGTGAGAGGTTGTACAGGACCTGCATACGAGTACATATCCAACCCAGGAAGCATGTGCTAGATCACGCAGATTATACAGCTCCCACTCAGCAACATGAGGACAGGAGCTAGCTCACACAGATCAGGAATAGATCTGCCTTGAAACACCTGGTCATGAAATGGTAATGATCTATATGATCTATCTGTAGATCATCTGCCCGAGGTGTGCATTGTCTGCATCATACCTGCACGCGCTGGAATGCCTTGAAGCCCTCCGCGGCGTCCGCAATAGCCCCGAGAAGGCCCTGCCGGCATTCCAACGAGACCCTTTCCAAAGAAGCCTCTTCCTCTTCCAACTCCCTGCACGAACAATAACAGCAATATTGACAGCAACGAGCAGCGTTGACATTGGCAGTAAAGTTGACAGCAACATTGAACACAACAACAAAACAAGATCAAAAGAACAAGAACAAGAACAAGAAATAGAACAGCAGCCAACTCAAGATCAGAACAAGAACGAAAAAAAGCATATCAAGCCAAAACAAGATTAAAAAAAAATGAAACAAAACAGTAACCAAATCAAGATCAGAACAAGAAACAGAAAAAAAAATCAAGATCAAAACAAGAACAGGGACAGCGAGAAAACATGACAAATCACAACAACGCCAACAACAACATCATCATAAACTCATGATATACAAACAAACAAAACCACAGGAAAACAATACGCACCTACCGACCAATACACCTACACGTGGCAAAAAACAACGTGACCCATACGAAAAACATAACCCCCCGGGAAACAACAAAATAACGCCTCTAACCAAAACAACTCCAACCAATCAAAAGTCAACCATGTCTGGAGCGGAATACTACACGGGGACCGGGAACCGAGCCAAGAAAAATCTGTGCTTGTTGTAAGAGAGCAGAACCGTTTTTGCCGCTCCGGAGCAATGCCTTTTAGGGGCGGTGCCTTATTCTCTCAGCTCCACAAAATGAGGATGAATAGGAGCACAATATCATATCATACACCCGAAACCGAGTCAACAAAAATCCGTGCTTGTTGTAAGAGAGCAGAACCGTTTTAGCCGCTCCGGATTTCCCCGCTTGCCACGAACGCCTCCGTTTGTTACGACAGGATGCCAATTTGGGGAGGCTTGTGGCGGAGAGGGCTGCGAAGTTCGAGTCGGAGAGCCGCCGGATGAATACGGAGGCAGAGAGGATAGGCCTCGAGAAGACCCACGTCGAGAGGGATTGGACTCATCTAGAGGTATGACACCAGTACTGCTGTGTTATATTTTGTCTACTGCACCGGGCACTTGCTTTTTGTTGTTGTTGTTGTTGTTGTTGTTGTTATTGTGCCGAATTACAAAATGACGAAAGTCGCAAAAATATAGCAGATATTTTCACTATCCGAAATATTGAAGAAGCATGCCTCTGAGATGGAAACCCTCTTTTGCCACAACCCTCTTCCCTTAGCCGAATGCGTGTGCTTCATTCGACACAGTGCTCAAGCAGTCCAGGCTGGATTTCTTACTTGATACTGAGTGCGTTTTCTACATTAGCTTCAGTATGCTGACTTCCGAATTTATTGTTTTGCTGTAAATTTCAGCTCGCCTTTTCTTCATTAAAAGTTGGCTTAGTAGGTGTCCTGTACTTGTGTGTTCTTCATTAAATGTTGGCTTTTGGTTCTCGTGGGGCGTAACACCCCAGCTCAACTCTGCCGCTATCTACGAGTCGTGAACCGTTTCTTGTCCTTCCTTTGGTTTTAGCTTTTGTTTTGGCATGCAAGACGCTGTTCTCGTATGTACTCGTAACTACTATACTATTACGGGAGACCATATTAAATAGGGGACCTACGGTCCACACAGATATCTACATATTTTCATATTTTTACTAACAATACACCACCACCACCACCACCACCACCGCCACCACTAGCACTAGCACTACTACTACCACCACCACCACTATCCTTGTCACCATGACCACCACCAACCCTCTTTCCCCGCTTGCCACGAACGCCTCCGTTTGTTACGACAGGATGCCAATTTGGGGAGGCTTGTGGCGGAGAGGGCTGCGAAGTTCGAGTCGGAGAGCCGCCGGATGAATACGGAGGCAGAGAGGATAGGCCTCGAGAAGACCCACGTCGAGAGGGATTGGACTCATTTAGAGGTATGACACCAGTACTGCTGTGTGATATTTTGTCTACTGCATCGGGCACTTGCTTTTTGTTGTTGTTGTTGTTGTTGTTATTGTGCCGAATTACGAAATGACGAAAGTCGCAAAGATATAGCAGATATTTTCACTACCCGAAAGATTGAAGAAGCATGCCTCTAATATGGAAACCCTATTGCCACAACCCTCTTCCCTTAGCCGAATGCGTGTGCTTCATTCGACACACAGTGCTCAAGCAGTCCAGGCTGGATTTATTACTTGATACTGAGTGCGTTTTCTACATTAGCTCCCGTATGCTGACTTCCGAATTTATTGTTTTGCTGTAAATTTCAGCTAGCTCGCCTTTTGTTCGTATTGCTCCTTTTCTTGGTATGTGTGCTGTACTTGTGTGTTCTTCATTAAATGTTGGTTTTTGGTTCTCGTGGGGCGTAACACCCCAGCTCAATTCTGCCGCTATCTACGAGTCGTGAACCGTTTCTTGTCCTTCCTTTGATTTTAGCTTTTTGTTTTGGCATGCAAGACGCTGTTCTCGTATGTACTCGTAACTACTATACTATTACGGGAGACCATATTAAATAGGGGACCTACGGTCCACACAGATATCTACATATTTTCATATTTTTACTAACAATATTTGGTCCTATTTACTATGGTCCCCCGTAAATAGTGTTGGGAATTCAGCAAAAAATAAAAGTGTTGATTCGATTTTTTTTGGTATCATTTTGGGCTTTTCCGCCGCTGTACTCGTAGCTACTGTGCTGTAGCACTCGTAACCGTTTCTTGTCCTTGTTTTTATTTTTGGGTTTTCGACGGCGCGCAGGAAGAGCTAGGGCAAACAGAGGGGGCCATATCAGCGCAGACGGGAGAGCAGGACGAGCGGATTTCTCGACTGGGGCTGATGCGCATGGAGCTAGAGGGGGAGGTGAAGGAGCTCGAGGCGCAGCTGGAGGCCAAACGTGCTGCGCTTGGAGAGGTGAGAGGGGGGGTGGATAAGTACGACGTTATGAAATATCTGCGTAGTACTATACATAAAATCAGACGTTTAAAAAACTGTACCTGCATTTTTGAGGATAAAACATACTCGGAAATATNCGTTTGTGTTCGTTGCGTGTAGTCTGATGTCTCGTAGATTTCTGGAGGGCTTCGAAGACAAATCAATATGGCAGCAGTTGTACTATTCGTACTCGATTATAGGATTACCCTTGTACTGCAGGACGTTGGACCTATTATATTTGTCCCAAGGAATCCTAAAGTAAAGGCCATTACATTTCCGGCTAGCGTGAGCGTGAGTCAGTCGCACACATCAGGACAACTGAAAGAGGTAGATGGTGGATTACGGGGCAGGCTCCGATAGACACAGCTAAGCCACAGCAGAACAGCGCAGATGGGTGTGTCACCCACGCACGGTGTTACCTGCTGGTGTTTATTAGGCAGAGTTGTAACGTTGTGTCTCTCACAGTTTGCTATCGTGGTCCTGTCTCATGATAGGTATATGTTGCCTATCTGTGTCTGGGCTCTCCTGTGTGCTCATGATCAGCCCGTGAAAGCAGGGCAAACAACAGGACATTACGGTATTATTTACTGGCACGTACGTACGAAACACGGCCTCATGCAGAAAGCCCGGGAAATCGGCTTGTCCACTCCCGCGGGAAAAAAAACTTCGAGCGCCCGCCACGCGAGCCACAGAGCTCGGATCGAGCCCAAACCTCGACCAATGTGTCCGGGCGGGCTTGCTGTGTCGGAGTACTTAAGCGTTTTGCCGAAAAGTGCTCGTACGAAGAGAAAAGTTGCGAAAAGTGCGAAAACTTCACAAACATAACTATACTATTCATTTCCCCCTCCCCCCCCCCCCTCTCACCGTATATGGAAACAACGTAATGAGCGGCCCAATTGTTGGAAGGTGTCTCTATTAGGATATAGGACGGTGCTCGTCTCGAAAGGGATGCGTGGTCAATGGTCAAATGACTAAGGCAAGCAACAAATGAGTACGCCCCCCCGTACTACCAGTATGCAATATGATATTATGCGTATGATACAATATCGCATGTTTTTGTATTAATAGTAGATTTTCGATTTGTCCTTGCGCCACTCCCCTAGGCACGTCCCGGAGGGGAACCTTGTAAGGCATACGTACCACTATGTCCCTAAATATAAGCAACGTTTTTATTGAATATTAATGTATAAAAGATGCTTATATTTCGGAACAGAGTGGTAAGAAATAACCTTTTGAGGCTATTATAAGAGCACAAGACACACTCTTTTTGGTGGGGGGCGCTACTGCTGTATATAGTAAAGAAAACTTGGAAGGAGAAAATGTGCTCGGCAGCGAACGCTACACGAATAAACCCTACACGAAGTACATACGTATTACGTTTTTTTGTTTTTGTTTCACATCTCTGTCGTTTTTCGATGGGACAGAGGGGGAGGGACTCGTCACCCTGCCGCAGGGTGTTTATGTATGTACCCAGTCCGCCCTTCCTTCCATCCGAAGGCGCCGGTATTTTTTGTTTTTTGGCACGCACACCACCACCACCACCACGTACACGTACATGCTGGGATTCCGCTGTTAAACGGAGGCCTTTTGGGTTGCACTTGATTAGTTTTTGCCTTCTGAGGCAATATTTTGTCACTGGGACCGGTTGAGCTCCTCAAGTGGCTAACTACCGGTAATATAGCATATGATGCTTTTATAGTATATTTGTTTTAGGACTACAGCAGTAGCTCATACAGCGCATGTAGCGCATACAAGTGTTGGTCGGGTTGGGTTACACGAACAACCTTCTTCGTAGTCATGTTTCAAGCGACTTACCTGGTACTAGTATTTGTAGCGTTGAGCTCTTCCACGTGGGGAGCTCATAAAATAATAAGCCGCCACCCCTATAAGGTGGCATTGCTCAGTATATGGTGTATGCATGCTGGAGGTCTTTAACCCGTTTAGGCATGCGGCTTATTAGCAGTGAGCGCCCTGCCATTATGGGAGCAAAACACTTGGGGATTAGAGTTACATGTAGGCCTCTGCGCATTGCACTAGTAAGAGTGGATAAGCAAACTTGGTGTCACAATAGGATTCTAAGGTGGGCCTATTGAGAGGGGGCATGGTGTTATTATAAATGTACGGTGTACCACTTACTTCCCAGGTACCGTAGCGACGCGTAAGAGTAAGATAGCACACCCTACTATTAATGCTAGTATCTGGTTTTATCCTCCTAGAGGTACGCATGGAAAGGTGTCGATGACATGTTTTCAAAGTACGCGCGATCGAAGTGTAGAGTTTTTACTGCTGTGTGGCTATTAGTATGACTATTAGTATTAGTATTACTATTATACACAGCTTGCAAATAAGAGTTTCGACGAAATCCTCCATCTCACAGCTGTTTTTTTTTTTTTTAAATTTATTTATTTACAAGTATTTCCAGAGCCATGATTCTGGTTGTGTGTGCCCCTCTTGGTGTGGAAAAAAAAACAATTCGGAAATTAGTGCTGTACCTTACAAAAACCTATATCTAAGTCTACCTGTAATTCCGAATATATCCCCGAAACAGGTGCCTGCATGGGTTACAGCTCTCTCAACACTTGTGCAACATTGGACAGGTCATCGATGATGTCTACTGCATGATCTAGATCTTTCAAGGCAAATGGATTCCTGATCTGTCGTCCCATCCCGTCCCGTCCCGTCCCGTCCTGTCCTGTTGATTGGTTGATGTCGAAGGTTCTGTCCGGGCTAGAAGAGGCTTCGGCTGGCATCGCGGCGGTGCGAGGCAAGTTCGAGCGGCAGCTGCTGCGGCTAAGGGAGAGGGAGCGGCTCGTGGAGATTTCTCGACAGGACTGTCAGAAGGAGGAAGAGGCTCTCGAGATGGACAGGGCTAGCCACCGGTCCAGGAAGGAGAAGGTGACTGGTTGCCTTGCTTGCTTGGTTCGGGTAACATGGTTGGTTAGTTAATTAGTGGTCCCTCGGTTGGTTGATTGGTTGAATGTTCGATTGATTTGATTGGTTGGTTCGTTGGTTGGTCGATGGGTTGATCGATTGATTGTTTGGTTGGTCGGTATGTTCGGTTGGTCGCTTGGTTCGTTGATTGGTTGGTGTGCTTTGTTGGTTGCTTCGTTGTTTGGTTGGTGGGTTGATTGGTTGGTTGGTTGGTTGGTTGGTGGTTTGTTCCCGCAACCCCTCTTGGGGAGTTGATTAACTTGATTATTGTGGTGAAGGAGAAAACTGACAATAAAACGTGTCGATTACAGCAGCATACAAAGGCATATGTACGGCGCGGGCGTAAGATGGTCTTGTCCGTACTGATATAGGGCACCAAATTTACCCTTATTTTTGGTCGCTATCCCTCATTTCACTCTGGGCAGGAATATAAGGACCGTTTTTTACACTTATATGAAGACAAAGCGGTCTTTATATTTACGCCCAGAGTGGTATCCCTTAAAAAAAAAGCCCCGAAGGGGTTAACATCGCATTCGCATCAGGGTTAGGGTCAGGGTCCAGAGTCCAGGAATATTTCAACCAAAGTCGTGAGCACGGCTCTTATCTATCCGTAGCACGCGAAGCTGATGGCGGATGCGTGAGCACTGCGCTTGCTTGGCATGCTGGTTTCATGTTTTATGGTCAAATATTCATAGGAAACCCGGGGATGTAAATATATATATCTCTCTCTGTGACGACCACATGTCGCCAGAATCAGCCCTTTCCGTCGGTGTGACTTTTTTTATGGGTAATCAGCCTTTCCGTCGGTAACGCTGAAATTGCAGTCATGTTTCTTCGTACTGATGATCTTGACCTTTTGCATCTCATGGCAGGCGACGCAAGAGCAGCAGGGCTTGCTCAAAGCCGTGGAGGGAGTAGTGGACGAGGTCAAGCTGGCGGCAATGCTACAGGTGGGCTGTCGGCTTTCGGGGCATGAAGGGTTATACGGGAGAGGGGGTCCGTTCGCTGCTCAAAAGGGCTCCGTTTATTTGTCATATCCAATAGTGGTCCCTCTATAGTGCCGGTTGAGTAGTGCCGGTTGCCCTATATAGTGCCGGTGGAATCGCTTGGCACAGATGGGATTTGACCAGTGTTGGTAGTGTGCGGAGTAGTGCCGGTAGCCGCTATATAGTGCCGGTATTGGTGCCTGGCGCATACACACCGGCACTATTGAGGGACCATTACTGTAAAAGAGTATTACGGAGGGCCATATTAAATAGAACCTACGGTGTACACTAAAGTCTACCTATTTTTACTAGCAATATATGGTTCTATTGATTCCCGTCCAGGCGTGTTTCCACCTCGACCGACTTTTACCCGCCCCACTCACGCACCCACCCTTCCATCCCATCCTGGTCGTCGGACGCACAGTCAACCTTGGCCAAGCACTGGAGCTTGGAGACGAGGCACGGTGGAGAGGGAGAGGGAGAGGAGGGGGGTTGTGGAGGAGGCGTTAGTGAGGAAGGGGATGCGGGGGATGAGGCGCTTGTTTCACTCCAGTCAGAAGTGAGAAAAAAAGTTGTGTTGGTGGTGTTAGTGTTGGTATTGGTGGTGGTGCTGTTGTTGTTGGTGTTGTTGTTGGTGGTGTTGGTGTTGGTGTTGTTCCTTTTCGTCGTCGTTTGCTGTTTTTTTTTTTTTCGTTTGTTGTTTCCTGGTTTGTTGTTGTTGTTGTTGGTGGTGGTGGTGTTAGTGTTGTTGTTGGTGTTGTTGTTGTTGGTGTTGTTCCTTTTGTTCGTCGTTTTGCTGTTGTTTCTTCGTTTGCCTGTTTCGGTGACGCTTGTTTGGTATGTCCTCCGGGATTATGTCGCCCCACGATGAAAACCCACACTTTCGGCACTGGATTCCTTCGCTCTTCGCTTGTATTATATGTATAATACTGCCAATCGTGAAGATAATCAAATTTGTGGCTACAGCAGTACTCGTAGTTGCAGTTGATAAAAGTACGTACTGCACTTGTGTCTTGGTTTCGTCTATACCACATTCGTATTTTTGTTTTTACTACAGTCCCGAAATACAAGAAACGTTTTGATCATTTTTCCATATACCAACGGTACTTATGTTTTTAGGGACAGAATGGTCCCTCGTACTTTTTTTGCGTTTTCATTTTGGTTTGAACCATGTGTGAACTTTTTGTGTTTTGTGTTCTGTGGCATCCCTTATGTTTAAGGACAGAATGGTATCATAGTTTTTTTTGTTTAATTTTTTTTTACCATGTTTGTGTGTGTTTTGTGGCGTTTGTTATATTTATAGGGACATAATAGCAATTGTTGTCGTTGTCGTGTTTTTATTGATTGGACCGCGTTGTTGTTCATGCTGATGTATTTTTTTTTGTTTTTTTCTCGTGTTTGCAGGTGGAAGAAGCCCGGTCGCGGTTCGAGCAAGGCACCAGGGGGTTCGCAGCGTTAGAGGAGAGGCGGGAAGGCCTCATCGCCGAGAGGACTCGAAACGCCAGTGCTTTGCCCGGCCTGGAACAGAAGAAGAGGGTGAGTGACACAAGTAGAGAGCTTGCCGCTTTTTCGATATTTGGTCTGATCTGACTGGCTTAGGGTCAGGGTTTGGGTTTATCTGATTGGCTTAGGGTTAGAGCTGGGGCTGGTCTGATTGGCTTAGGGTCAGAGTTAGGGTTGGTCTGGTTGGCTTAGGGTCAGAGTTAGGGTTGGTCTGATTGGCTTAAGAGTTAGGGTTGATCTGATAGGCTTAGAGTCAGAGTTAGGGTTGGTCTGATTGGCTTAGGGTCAGGGTTAGGGTTGGTCTGATTTGCTTAGGGTAAGGGCTCGGGCTGGTCTGATTGGCTTAGGGTCAGAGTTAGGGTTGGTCTGATTGGCTTAGGGTCAGAGTTTAGACTGGTCTGAGTGGCTTAAGGTCAGAGTTTAGGCTGGTCTGATTGGCTTAGGGTCAGCGTTAGGGTTGGTCTGATTGGCTTAGGGTCAGAGGTAGGGTTGGTCTGATTGGCTTAGGGTCAGGGTCAGGGTTTGGGTTAGTTATAGTCGTCTCGTACACAGTGTGTTGTCAACCCTCGGTGAGTCGGCGCCTGATGCTCGAATGGTTGGTGTTGGGTGCTTGACTCCCGAATGTTCAACCTCTTTATGTACGTAGAACTCTGTAAGTACTACCGCAACGGGGTTCATGTTGGGTTTCGGATGCTAAGCGGCTGTGGTTGTGACGTTTTTGAGTGACACTGGTGTTCGACGCTGTTTTTTTGTTGTCGCTTGTTTAGCTTTCAACTTGGTTCAAAATCCAATGATTGACGATTGAATGGTTGGCACCTTGGACAGATCGTCTACAGATAGATAATCTACAAATACATTATGTAGTTCCCCACCTGCCATTGTGAGAGGCTGCGCATGATCTGTATAGTACAGATCCAACCCAGGAAACATGCCCTAGATCATGCAGATCATGAGCTAGGCCATAACAATCAGGAATCTAACTGCCGTGAAATATCTATAACCATGAAGTGGAAATCGACTATTTATCTGTAGATGATCTGTCTGATCTGTAGATGATTTATCTGATCTGTAGATGATGTATCTGATCTGTAGATGATATATCTGGTCTGTATATGGTCTGTCTGTTCTGTAGATGATATATCTGACCTGTAGATGATCTATCTGATCTGTAGATGATCTATCTCATCTGTAGATGATCTATCTGGTCTGTAGGTATTCTTTCTGATCTGTAGATGATCTCGCTGATCTGTAGATGATCTCGCTGATCTGTAGATGATCTATATGATCTGTACATGATATGTCTGACCTGTAGACGACCTATCTGGCCCGTAGATGATCTATCTTATCTGTAGATGATCTATCCGATCATGTAGATGATCTGTCTGATTTGTAGGTGATCTGATCTATCTGCAGATGGTCTGTCCGAGGCGCGAAGATGTTTGGCGGCGGTTGAAACTGTTTTGACGCTGGTGGGCGATCGATCGAATCATGCCTTTTGACGCAGGCGGCCGTGATGCGCAAGGACTACAAGGAGGCCGGGCACGTCAGCAGGCAGATGAAGGAGACGGAGCGGAGACAGGAGGAGGTGAGAGAGCCGTTGAGGTATTCAACGGTGTGATCTAGATGAGCTAGATGATGGTTTAGACGATCTAGATGATGAGCTAGATGATGATCTAGATGATTTAGATGAGCTAGATGATGACCTAGATGATCTACCTGTAGATAATCTTCTAATAGATGATCTAGATCGTCATCTGTCAGACGCATCCTGTTTGAGTTTGGCCGACGTGGAGGACGGTGTGAACGAGGGAATGCTTTACCTATTGCAGATTCTATGTATGATAATCGTATTCCGTCGCGGAATGCTCTGCAAGATCCGTGTAACAGATCACACAGGTAAGATCCCACCCGGCAAAACCGTTGTGTAAATATTGTGTACGATATACACGAGGAGTTTATCTGCCCCGAACTGTGTAGTTACTTGAATGAGGATCTAAACTGTCGTTCGGGTGGACATGTCAGCGAACGTTTCATTTCACCGAACGTTTCACCGAACGTTTGAAAAACCGTTTCAATGAGCGTTTCAATGGACGTTTCAATGATTTTTTCAACGAACGTTTCTTACACCGAACGCTTAAAAAAATCGTTTCAATGAGCGTTTCAATGGACGTTTCAATGATTTTTTTCAACGAACGTTTCTTATGGACGTTTCCTTTCTGATTCGTGCGCTGGCAGGTATCCGGGCTGCTAGCCGACGTGGAGGATAGGGTGAAGGAGGGCTCGGATGCAAGGAAAGAGTTGGAGGCGATGAAAGAAGGTATATACTCGTGGTCATATCGTTTAATGGTAATCATATCGTTCGATCGTACTCTTATTATCGTTATGTCGTAATCATTTCGTTTAATCGTTATCTTGCCGTATAATCATAGTTTAATCCAAATCTTATCGCTTCATCGTAATCATATAGTTTAAACGTAATCATATCGCTTAATCGTAATTTTATCGTTAATCGTAATCATATCGTTTAAAAAAAAGAAAAAGTAAAATCAACCCTTATACGCACCCTGGTACAGCGGGGAAAAAACTCTGCCTCCCCCCCCCTCCTCTCTCCCACCTCCCCACCTAGTTTGCGTTACGACGTATCTGTATTGTATTTATTGCGTGTAGTTTAGTTGACGGGTAGTCAGGGGGCTACCCCCCATGCGCAAGAAGCGCTGGTAGTAGACACTGACCCCCTCC
>MEHQ01004461.1:472419-522419 GCA_008828725.1 Saccharina japonica
CCCCCCCCCCCCCCCCCCCCTACAAAATCTCAGCGACATCTATCTCTGGAATATTATATGGCACAAACCCGCCCCCAGGACATGCAAAGAATCCTCCACACAAGTTGGACACATCATGATCTAGATCATCTACATAATCTAGATCCTACCTCGCCATTGTGATAAGTTATGTGGGATCTTTTTAGTAAAGATCCGCACTAGGAAACGTGTGTCCTACTGTAGATCGTGCAGGTTGTACGGCTCCCACCCGGCATCATGAGCTAGATCACACAAATCATACAGATCATACAGATCATACGGACCAGGAGTATCTGCCCTGAAAGATCTAGATCATCAAAAGTGGGAATGATCTGAATGATCTGTCTGACATGTGGGAATATCACACCATTTAAAATGCTACGAAATATGACCACTGCTACTACATGCCCATCGCCCCCCCTCCCCCCCCCATCCTCGCGTACGCCACCATATCATACAACTGCCGTTGTCCTCCCGATACACCCCAAGTGAAACAAAAATGAACAGCATTACACGGGCTTATCCCCCGTCCAGCCATCAGGTGCATCTCCCCATGTTGTCCTCCCCTCCGGCTTTGGCGGCCATTTGATCATCCTTGACGGTCGTCCCTGTCCCCTTGCGGTTCATGCCCTGCCCCCGAGGAGGCGTGCTGATCCCCCGCTGCCGCAGGTAGCGGTCGGATGCGGACTCCAACAGCGTCCCATCGACGGCTACATGCTGTCAGGAGTTGTTGTGGCGTGGATGGCGGGGGCAGAGCGGCAATAAAAGGGATGAGGGGGGGAGGGGGGGGGGGGGAGGGGTTGGCGTAAGGGAGGTATGGGACACGAGGGGGTTGTTTGTGCCCCCGTGTGGCTCCATCGTATATCGGGCTTGACTTATACTTTACTATGCCTCAAAACGTCGGTCATTGGGTGGAGTATAGAGCTTCTCACGGTATGTTATAGAGGTCGCCCTTTTGGGGCTAAACGGTATATATATGGCCGGTTTCTGTGGTGCGGTACTTTTACTGTAGATTTGTTTAGGGCTGTTATTTATAGCATACACACGCTGGGTCGGGCTGCGCGAAACAAACTTCTTCGAAGTGATTTTTTCGGGTGACATGGTGGTTTATTCATGAGCTCCTCACGCGAGGAGGAGCCCAGGAAATAATAAGGCACCGCCCCTAGAGGGTGGCATTTGCTCGCAAGTAGGTACTATGCTTTACCCTTACCGTAGCACGAGCCAAAATACTGACGCATGCTACGATAGAGGTGCACCATATATGTTCTGAGCTGGAAGCTCCACATCTCACCGAAAATTGATTTTGGAGGAAAATAAAAGTGCTTACCCGAAAATACAACCCCATTACTCAAGTATACTATTAAGAATTTCGCAACACAAGAATGAAAAAAGTCAGACGATTTTCGGTTAAGGAACCCGATCGTTCAGAAAACGTTTCAGTCGAAAAATTCTACCTCTATCATATCATGTATCTCGCCTATTTTCGGGCTGACACGGCTAGCGCTTGACCGGAGACGCCAAAGCCCCAACTCCTCCCAAACCTACTCACCACGCATCCTAATTCGCCGATCGCCAGCTCCACTTGACCCGGCCGCCCCCCTGCGCTCGTGATATCCTGGTGCTGCAGGTGTCGCCTAGCGCGCCATGAAGCCCATCCCCTGGCACCCTTCCGTCTCGTCTCGATTTCCACCACCGACAGACCCACCTTGTGCCGCATCTGGTCTAGCGCCTGCTCAGCTTGGAGCAGTCTCTCCGCCCGGCGAGCGTCATCGGCGGCTACCGGGGCTACCACCGGTGCTGCTGCTGCTACTGCTGTCGTTGGACAAACACGCTGCACCCCGCCCGTCTCGCTGTCCACGACCTCAGCGGTATCACCGCAGGAGGACGACGCAACAGTAGTTTCGGAAATCTCCCCAAGCACTACTTCTGCCGTCGACAACTCGTCTCTGGCGCTCCCTCCAGCAGCAGGCTCACCCGACAGGGACGGCAGCAAAGGTTTCTCCTTCAGCTCGTCGTCACCCACCGTGATCACGACCCGCTCTGACAGACTCGAAGCCGAGGAGCCGTCGCGGTCGGTGCGTCGTCGTCCCGATGTTGATCGCGCCCTGGCCCAGCCCCCATATATCGTGTCTGGTCCCCGGCTGCCGGGAGGTGATTCATCGCGGTGGTCCGCCGCCATCCGGTTCCTCCTGGCGAGTGCGACCAGGTCGAAGTATGGATTTTTTCCTGGAGAGGTTTCGGGGCGTACCAAGCAGCCTTGGGTGACCTTCGGTCCTCCGCCGCTCGATTCGGCTGCCGTGGAGTCGGCGCCCGTGGGAACGTTGGTGGCTGCGCGTGAGGGGGGTGCCGACGGTTCGGTGGGTGTCGCCTTGACCGGCTCGTGGTAGACCTTGCTGCTGGTGTCGATGTCAGCGTGGTCGTGGTGGTGGTCGGGGGTGTGGTGGCAGTCGTGGTCGCCCGGTGGCGCTGTTGAAGCACCGGACTGTTCGCTGCCGGGGGGTGAGGGGAGCACCGCGGGGTTCGGCGCCGTCTGGTCAGGCTCGGTGGTAGCCTTGCTGCTGCCGATAAGGCCACCGTATTCGTCAAACTCCTCGTCGTGTCCGCGGTTATCGCTCTTCTTCTTGTTGTTGATGATGCTGTTGCTGTTGCTGCTGTCATAACCAGTCACAACATTGCTGGTGGTGCTGTTGTTGGTGGTGCTGAGACTGGGAGTGGAGCAGGAAGTACCGCTGCTGCAATCGGAGCTGGTGAGGCTGCTCAAGCTGGTGGCAGTGCTGTTGCTGCCGTCGGTGTTGCTGTTCATACCGGTATCGGTGCTGGTGGGGTCGTTAAAATCGTCGTTGTATCCGGTAGCAGCGTGAGTGTCTCGCCCTTCTCCTTCGTCGTCTACGCCGTCGCCAGCGGCTGTAGCAGTAGAAAATGTCGTGGTGGTGTCGGCAGGGCTAACCGCCGCGGGGGCGAGAGAACCAACAGACCCATCCGGCAGATCAGAGTAGAATGTCAAGTAGGAGATGATATTCTCGCGTTCGTTGTCGACGACTTCCGGCGGGGATTGATATTTTGAAGGGGAAGAGGAGGGCGGGGAGGAAGGGGAGGGAGAAGAAGAAGAGGTGGAGGCGGAGGAGGAGAGAGAGGGGGGGGTGAAGAAGGAGGCGGAAACGCTGGGCTCGGCGTTAAACTTGGCGTGTAACCCAGCCAGCGAAGCCTTGAGCTCAGGGCGTAGGTCGACATCCTCCTGGTGTTGGCTGACCTGTGTGTTCGGAGAGAGAGTGTGCGCATACACGACGTGCAGCGAGGAGCGATGGGATTGGGAGAGGGGGTACCGGTGAAGAGTAGTACTGTAATACTGCAGTATTCCCCAAATGCCAAAAGTTGATGCTACGATAGGGGGACTACCCCCATTATTACCGCGATTTGGCCACTCGGGGGAGAGGCTCTGTACCTCACTCGAATCTGCAGTTGGAAAATATGTTTTTTTCGGTGGCGCAAGCATAACCAGCCCCCCCATGGCGGTGCATATCGATAAACCTAAAACCATAACACAACAATACTGTAAATGATACGGGCAGTCACTCGGCCGAGCAGCTGAAACAAGATGACCTGAAAGGACCTAAACGTGCTCAAACAAAATGACCAAAAATGACCTGAGAGGTCACCCCCCCTCCCTTATAGGATAGTCTTTCTCCCATATAATAAAACCTCTCCCGAGCAAAGATCGACGCCCTTTTAGGGGTGGTGGCTTAATTTCTGAGCAACAACATCCGAAACATAATCGGCGTCGGAGAACTTTGTTCCCCGCAACCCGACCCATATTTCCATCCTATTAATAGTCCTAAAACATAATAGGTACAGTACAGGACACCTGATAATAAACAGGGCAATACGAAAGCCAGCCTTCTATTTAGGAGGGAACATATGAAGTTCGGGAGTCGTTATCTTGAAATTAGTCTAGAAAGCACCCTCTCTCAAATAAGAAATCCAGCCTGGAGCATATTTCTCGTTTCCTATTAGGCGTCCTACACTGTATATGGGTAAAATTGTCATACTATTGATGGCAATGGCTGGGTGTTGCCCGCTCGAGGAGGTAAGCCGGACAGAAAAAAACGAGCTACGTAAAATGTGCAACGCCTACCGCGGGATGAGGCCAAAATCAATCAATGTGACAACACAGCGCGGATGTGTGATGCTATCATGCGTTGACGTTGGCCCAATGTATACACAGATCGCCTGGTCGACAAGCTAGACATACACCGCCCGCCGAAACACACGAAATTCGAATCTGAAGCCACACATTATGCGCGTCAATATGTACGCGCCCCGTACACATGATGATATCATCATATCCACCGTAAGATGCGTGTCACGATGCAGGTATAAGTATACCTTATTTTGGCTATTTTGGCTGAAACGTTTTCTGAACGTTGGGGCGTCTTAACCCAAAATCATCGGAATTCTGACATTTTTTTGTGATGCAGTAGTTTTCATTGGATACTTGACCCAATTCAGAACTGAAAAAACACACTAATTCCAAGTAGTTTGTCCCCAAATACGTGGGACCAGTTCTTAAGGGGTCAGTTAAACCATCATGGCATTTCTCCTAGCGCAGTACCTTGATTTTCCTGCAAAATCAGTTTTTGAGTTAGGTGTAGAGCTTCTGAAGCGACTACCTACCCTCATAACAGAATATGGTGGTGCACCTCTACCGTAGCAACGATGATCATTATCATTATCATTATCATTATTATTATCATTATCACCTACTCACCATACGCACGAACCCATCTCCCGCTTCGTCATCCGTCATCGAAGACACCGTGATGGCATTGTTGCTGGGATAGCGGACCACGTCCTGGCTGGACAAGAATGCTGCGGCGTTGTCAGCAAGCAGAACGACGCCCCCCTCGTCTTTCTGAAAGTTGCAAAAACGAGGAAAATAGAACGATGGGATGAAAGAACAATGAACAGCAATGAAAAACAAAAAAAAAATACATGAAACATATGAAGGACGAAACGTCACACATGAAAAATGATTTTGTTTCTGTTTGAAAGCTTAAAAAATGAAAATGAAAATGAAAATGAAAATGATAATGAAAATGAAAATTAAAGTATACATTAAAATTATCAGAACTACTATATGTACCGAGAAGCTGGACTGAAAGCCGCGTGCTACGACAGAGGTAGCGCTTTTTACGTCAAAGCATTCCTGACTGACTATTAGTGACTATTACTGACTAATAGTGACTACTATTGACTAATAGCGACTATACTGACTAATAACGACTATTACGGACTAATGGTGGCTATTACTGACTAATAGTGACTATTCCTGACTATTCCTGACTATTACTATACTTCTCAGACGACGAACTACCACCCAACGTCGTCTTGTTCGAACAATATACTTCATTATATACTGCTGTACCTCGTATACGGGCCATGGGATTGGTGGTCGGGCTGCCCCTTCATATTTTGTCAAGGTCATTGTTTGGGTCAAGGTAGATAGTTCCTTGACTGGCAGACCTCAGAACACTAAGTAAGGTGCTGCAGTAGGGCCTGCCTATATAAGGCGACCCCGTGCCAAGACATTTCGACCGCCCTATCTCGAGTGGTCGCCTTATTCGTATAGTCAGTTGTATTCAAAGTTACAGCCGTGCCGGCCGATTTTGACCGCCTTATCCCGAATGGTCGCCTTTTTCATGTCGCCTTGTACAGGCCCCGCTACTGTACCCCTAAAAGGAAAATATCACGCCTCTACATACAATATGGATTTTTCCTCCCCACCCCTCCCCGACTTTAGCTTGATGGTATACTGGTGGTCAGACGCAGAGTATTCTTATTTCATGCACGTCACGCTATCTTCATAAATGACGCCCTTCAGTGTGCCCCAGGGGGGAAGGGGGGGCGCATATTCCCAAGTTAAGTATCAGTCTGATCGGAAATATAAGGTCGCATGGCGGGCACTTACAAGACTGCCGTCGAGGAGCGCTGGCATGGAACCGGAGGCCTCGAATATCACCGTCCCCGATACATCGAACAAGGGCCAGAGGGAAGCCTGCGCAGTTGGAGGGAACGGCGCAGCACCAGCCCAACCGCGCGGGGGGGGGGGTTGTTTACGAACGCGTCAAAGTTCACGAAGCGTGTGCGAAAATAAAAACAAACGTGATGCCTCGTATGAGTACTTTCGTGATACAACAGTCGTACAGCAACAGTACAGCAGTAGCAGGATAGGCTGTGTAGTCGGTTGTCACATTGAAGATGTCTCCAACCTTGAAACCGAGTCAAACATCGCGCATGTTGCACATATCACGACCTATCTACAGCAGTAGATGCATCTAGATCCTTACCCGCCGGTATGAACTGTTGAGCAGGATCTGTAACGTACAGATCCACAAATCAGGGAACCTGTTTTAGACCAAGCACAATATACGACTCCCACCCGGCAACATTGGCGAGCTTCATCAGATAGGGGAGGACGTATTAACAAATCTTCCGGTAACATCTTGAACCCCTAACCCTCACCCTAACCCTAACCCCAAACCCGACCACACTATTAGTGAACTGGAAAATTCCCAGAAATATCCTGCCCGACGAAAAGCTACTACTATAGATATACAGTACCGGCTTGCTCATAAGAAACCATATATCGGGCTTACTGTAGGTTGACTTTCTTATTTGAGAAAGGGATGTGTCCCACACCAACTTCAGTACAATAGCTGTCGACTTTTCTTATTTCCCCCGTAATGTTTAGGCTGAGTTTCTTGTGGGGCACTTTCTTATGAGAGGGCCGGAAGTGTAGAGACTTACTCTATCTTCCATGAAATATTCTACTGTATGTAGAGAATGCAGTGGGAATCGATCATCTGCCCGAGGTGTGAAACGTTGTCGAAACCATGTAAGATGACGTTGGTTACGGTATACAGTATCGGCCATAGCCAAGCGCCATTCGAGACACCTGCGGATCCTAGAAGAGACAAGCAGGCAGGAGGAGGCGTCGGCTAGTGCGATGGTGCAACATACCAATCAGTGCCACATCCTGGTCACACCCGGAACATGTAGAAAGTTTCGCACGTTTCGGTGCCACGTCTCCCTCGCTTCTACATAACATGGCCTGTGAGCTCTACGTCTGAAAATCTGTGTTTGTGTATTTTCTGTTAAAAAAAGCGCGTGCGCCGGACTGTCACCAAGACAACGTTATTTTGGAAACCTTTGTGATTCGAAAAACAGGATGATGGCTCAAACCGATGAACAACCCCACGACACACACTACACTACAGCACACTACAGTACACTACAGTACACTACACTACACTACACTAACGGGTACGGTTATAGTGCAGCACCTATAAGATACCGGGTACTTTCCGAGTTGACGAGCTCCGTCCACCAGAAACAGAAAAACATATCCCGGCCAGAAAATGCTACGCACCCGTGTCAAACCACCCCCCCCCCACACTAGAAATCGCATCTTATGGTCTAAAAGGAGGCCTTGTTGACGCGCCTAGAACAACCTGCCCCCTGTAGCATTATTATCATCTTCGTTATGCGTTTGCCGGTGACTAGAGTACGTGGCTTTCATAATGTGTTTGCCGGTGGCTACAGCAGTGCGTGTACATGGTGTTGGCCCACTGTTGTTGTTGTTGTCGTTGTTGTTGTTGCAGGAATGGCACAGTAGTCCGCCAAGCTAGCCAGTGGCCGGATACAGGAAACACTGCCCATGTTGGCACAGCAGTCCGCCAAGCCAGCCAGTGGCCGGGTACAGTGAACACTGTCTACGGTGGACGGTCCGCGCGTACAGCTTGCATCTGTCTGTCTGCCTGTCTACCCTGAACCTTTAAACGAACCAATCTCGCCCCCTGTCACATGCCGCGGGTAGGACCATGAGATTGCACGGCGCACGGACGTCACCGCTTTTGCTTGTACAGACCAACACGCATGCACGGTACCGATGGACAATGAGCACGCATGCACGACCCCTCTGGCGTTGTTCGCTTTTATTTTTGCGTCGTCGCACCCTTTGACTAAACTGTCTTGTTCTCAAATCGTAGGGTTGTTCGAAAAAAGTACCGACACACCACTTATGTTTGAGCTCCAGACAGGGGGGGGCTCACGTCACGCATGTCCATATTCGTATGGCCATAGATAGGCCCTCTCACCCCTACAATATCGGGACGGAGCATGCCGGGTCTCCACCGACCAGGCAGACAGGGGGGGGGAGGTATTCAAGTCATGCATAGCCGAAGTCAGACAAAAGGGTGGGGGGTGTACTAGAACCAAGTGAAAGGTACGTCTAAAAACAGATGACACTTTCAAAATTCGTCCAGCCATTTCAGCGTTCTGGTCTGTTTTTCATTCTCATCTTGGGAAGGAGTTTTTTTAATAGAACACGTCCTCTTTTTTTTTCGTGTACTCTGTTCGGGTTTGGATGCGGTACAGAACTTACAGAAGTATCATCTTTTTTCAGTACAGTATGCAGTACACACCGTACCTCGTATCGGGCGATCTGCAGTGCTGGAGCGCGGATGACGAGCGTGCCCCCCCGATGTACGATGAAGTGCAGGTTCATCGTGTCCAACATGTCACGCGATTCGATGAGAAGCACGTCCTTCACATGCATGAACTGCGGGGGCAAGGGGGAGGGGGGGGGGGGGGGGCATACTCATTGGTTGCTTGCCTTAGTCATTTGCCCCTTGACCACTCATCCCTTCCAAGACGGAGCGTACAGACACGTGGTGAGTAGTGAGTGGAGAGTTGGAAGAGTGAGCTCGTGGGGCTCACATCCTTGGTGCGATCACCTGGGGTGACCACCCTAATAAGTTGTGCATAACGTAATAGTCATGACCCGATTATATGGTCATGCGCTACGAGTAGTATCCCATATTCCAGTACCCTATGATCCGATACACCACGAGTACTCTTATCGTTTCTCCTACTGATACTTTTACCGTATATTATCGTGGATCTGTTGAGATCGGAATAATAGATACCAGGTGCCATACATACAAACGGTTGACCAATTGTACTATACGTTGTAGCGGTCCGTGCAGTGTGCATCGCACGCAGCGAATCGTTCTTTTACCTGTCGACATCCAGCACACCCAGCGTCCGCACCGATTCTTCATCCGGGAGGGGTATACATAGACGCTAATAGCTATGTAAGCACATACTACGAGACAGGTATTATTGCATATTACATCAAATCGCAAACAAACGTCGACGATTAGCCAATACAACCATGCAGAAGGCACGCGTATTGCATACGAACACATATTATCACACAGCAGTAGTAGCACAACCACACACACTGTATATAGGCACAATGCAAGAAGCGGAGACTCCACACGAATACATAATACGGACATACAGTACGAGTAGTCAGTATCATAGCGTGTGTTACTCACAATAACCAACGAAAATGCAGGTAGAGCCAATAAACTTGTACTACTGTACGCACGTAGTTCGCGCAGTAAACATATCACACATCGGACAGATCATCTGCAGATAGATCATCTACAGATCAGATCGATCATCTACAGATAGATAATCGATTCCCACTTCATGATCTACAGTAGATCTTTCAAGACATATCTATCCCACCGATCTTGGATATATGATCTAGCTGATCTTTCAAGACATATCTATCTCACCGATCTTGGATATATGATCTAGCTCATGTTGCCGGGTGTGGGACCCGTACAATCAGTGTTATCTACAGTAGTAGCACATATATTGTTTTGCTGGAGTGGGTCTGCACTACAGTATATAAATAGATCTTGCCCAGCGTATACACATATAGCTGATTATGATCTAGATGATTTACCAGGACTCTGCTTCTAACCACCCAGATCCCTACACGCCATACATTACGGTTCGCGCTTCGCTCTCTCGGCCTCCGGCCGCTCCTACAGAGGGCTGCAGATATCATTTCGTAATCACTGCAGTAAGTCGGAGCAGGGTGCCAAAATTGGGATCGGGTCCGGGCGGGCATCTGTTTATCATCATCCTGTCACAGCAGCAGCTCGGCAGTATCGTCCTCATCACCCATCAGCACACACCACAGCAGCAGCAGCTCAGATCATCACATACACCACCCGCCACCCGCCAGTTGATATGATCACACACAGCGGCTGCGTAGCCGAGACAACAAATCCATACTTCATCAAATACTGGTACACCACTCCACTATATATACTAGCCATGACATACTATCATGCCCACAGATAGGCTGTACACATCCCGAGTTTACCCCATGGGCGACTACATCCCATGATATATCCCATGGATTCAACCATTGGCTCAACCATGGGATCAACCATATAGGCTTAACAATGATGAGCTACTATACATCCAATGGGTTACCCCGTGGGGTAGCATAAACCATGGCTTATTCCATGGGCTCAGTCATGGGCGATCCAACGAGGTACCCCATGGGCTCAGTCATGGGGCGATCCAATGAGGTACCAGGTATATAGCCCATGGCATAGTCAAATGCCCACGGGCCCTCTGATGGGCTTTCCCACGGAACAAGCCACGGCCGAGCCCATGGGGTCGACCATGGATGGGTTAGCCCATGAGCTTTTCCATGGGCTTCGCCGTGAGGTGTCCCATATGGGAAAACCCATGAGCTCTCCCACGGAATGTGTCACTTGGCTTTGCCATGGACCAACTCATGGGTAACATTCCATGGAACGACTACTGTGGAAAATCACGGCATATGGCATACCGTACACCACGGCAAATACCATGGGTCACCCCATACCATATGGGGTTATCTTGCTCCGATGGGGTATCTCATGGCAGAAAACGTCGTCTATGAGACATCCCACGGGTAGGTCCCATGGGAGCGTCTCCTGGCATGATACAGGTCATGGGGCAGCCCGTGGACGTACCTATAGGGTGTCCCACGTGCAATCCGAGGAATACACGTACGACAACATCTATGTGGCACGCGTTCGATTTTTCCGCTGGGCCTGTTTTTATCAGGAGATCGTCGATTGGTGGTGTTCCGTCTCCCTCTGCCCTACGCATAGATCAATTTGTCCCAAATTATAAGGAACATTTGTATATTCATATTCAGTAAAAAGTTTACTTATATTTCGGCACATTGTGGTATCAAGATTCCCAATTGGGTAGGCAACATCAGCAGCAGCGTGCGTTGTATGGTACGTGCGCGCGCGTGTGTGAGGGACGCCTTGTTGTGGTATCATACAGCAGCTGTAATAGGTCAACCCAAACACCCCTCGCTCTCACCGTGGGCTGCTCGAAGCAAACGCTATGCAGGAAAGTCATCGTCCCTGCAACAACAGCAGCAGCAGCAGCACCATCAGCATCATCATCAAGGCCATAACACCCTTCCGCCGAGCAGGAGGAGGAGGACGAGGAAGAGAAGAAGGAGGGGTAGACGGAGGAAGTGTACTCGCCGCAACACCCTGCAATGCCCGGAACGTCATCAAACAGGCCCGACTTCATGTCATCGTCGTTTGTCAGGGCCACATCATCGTCCGCAACGGAGTTGTCATCGTCATCGCTCAAAGCAGAGGCGGAGAACATGACCCCCATGCATAAAAATAGAGCAGCGAGAAAGCCGATGCGAGCCTTCATCTCTCGTTCGATCGCGGAGGGATGTCTTTTGACAAGGCCAGGAAGAAGAGCGCACTTGTTGCTCTCAAGTTTGGTCTACCAGCAGTAGGCGGAAACGCAGAAAGCGTGGAGGAACCGTTTGCGCCAGTGCTCTTCCGATAGCAGCTAGCTGCGGGTAGGGCAGCCGCCTGTGTGGGAAGGGTGGGCGTCTGGGCTACATAAAACCAACGGCGGTACGAGAGAGCGAAATATGCCTACGTCGGGGACCGCGGTTTGACCTCTTGACTGACGGCTCCTTATACTAAAACCAGTACAATAAGGTAAACAAAAACCTTGTGACGCGTCAATGAAAAAGACGGGTCTCCTATACCAATTTGGCTGAAAATATAATACCCGTTTGGGCTCTAATAATTATATTAAACGTATATTATATTATCGTCCAGGGTGACCAACATCATCCTGTTTTATATCTGATTGGGCGTTGCTTGACCCGAACATCACGAAGATCTCCCTCTTTTCAGTTTTCGAAAAACAACTGATGACAAAAGATCAACATGCCACCGCAAGATGAGATATAAAACAAACACCACCAGCGTGCTGGCAAAAACATCGAGAAGGCTTGATGACGGACTACCAACCAATACCCGCGGCCCATGAGAATGATACCTGTTGAATGCCTTGATTGTTGTTGTTGTTGTTGTTGTTGTTGTTGTTGTTGTTGTTGTTGGGTGGTGTCGGTGTGCTTCTCGTTGACACCTTACGTGGCACGAATATAATACCAGGGTACATCATGCACAGGTGGCCAGAGGACGAGAGGTAGAGAGAGAGTTCGCCGCTGCATCGACATCACGCGAAAGGTTTTGAAAGCATGAGTAAAGAGTAAAAAGGCAACTTCACCACCCCCCAAAAGAAAGAGCCAATCAAGAGCCAATACATAATTTCGACAAACTTTCTTTGACACTCTTTCTTCGCTTTCACTTCTTGCCTACTCGTGCCATCGTACCGGTATTTTTCATTTTTCCCCCCAGATTTTTTGTTTGAAGGGAGGGAGCTCTGCTTCTTGTCTTGGTGATGTCTGGCGTCCTCGCGGTAAAGGCGGCTCTCCTCTCGAGTCAAACAGTGCCCACTCGGGTTTCTTTCGAGGCTATGCACAGCACCAGCAGCAGCAGCAGCAGTAGTAGCGCCACCTCGTCCGTTGGTTCGCTACTTTACTACATAAAGCAGACAACCTACCTTGTCAGTTGGTTCGAATTTGCTACCCGACCCTCCTAGCGCAGAGCGCCGCCCTAACCGTGTGGTATACAGTAAACCATGGGGCACCGCATGGGTAGGTCCATGGGTTTGCCTCATCGCCTACATGTTTCCATGGGGCAGCCCGTGGACCCGTTGCATGGGGCAGCCCGTGGACCAGTTCCATGGAGCAGCCCGTGGACCCACCGTCCCATCATGGGCGATATCATGCCATGAGATGGTTCATGCGATACAATGTCGGAGCAATGTAGCACCATGGGCCATGGAGTTACCCATGGGGACATCCGTGGTATTTCCCATGGTGTATGCCATAGACTTCGTATTGCTGTGCAGTGTTTACGTTATCCATGGATGGGCGGATCCATGGCAAATCCCACGACAAAGCCCCCGGGAAAGCCCATGGGCTTGCCCACGAGAAAATCCATCCCGGAGCCCATAGGCGCAGCCATGGGCTCTCCCATACCTGTTATGGTATATCCCATGGGCTCAGCCAAGGGGTATTTCATGGGAAAATCCACGGGAAAGCACTCGGACAATAGGATCTACCTCTTGGGCTACCCTATGGGTTTATTCCATGGAATCGTCCACTGAATAGCTCATGAGATAGGTCATATGGAATACGAGCCCTTGCCATAGGATCCCCATGGCTGAGCCTATGGGATAACCATGGCCGAGCCCGTGGCATATACCGTGAGCAATGCTAGCCCACGGGAGAGCTCATGGGCATATATACATCTATCTGGCATGGGCATGGTATGAAAGTGTACTGGTGGTGATGATGGACGGGTTATTACTTCTCTTCTTCACTGCTGTTGTATGTGATGATCTCAGCCGGGGTGGAGTGTGCGATGCTGTGTGATGATGATGATGCTCCCGAGCTGATGTTGTGTGTTATAATGGTGAGAGACAAATGCCCACCCGGACCTGATCCCACCCGTGGGCCTGATCCCACCCGTGGGCCTGATCCCACCCGTGGGCCTGATCCCACACGGGCCTGGCCCCATTCTGTTCCCACTTAGTCTGCAGTAAGCAATGTCGCAGTATAACGAGTCCTCCGCAAGAGCCGCCGGAGGCCGGGACCGCGAAGCGCGAACCGTAATAACGCGTAGGGAGCAGGGTCGTTAGAAACAGGGTCGATTTGTTTGTATTGCGTGTTTACAAAGTACAACAGTAGCCCTTGGTTTACCCCATGATTTATGCGAATGGGAATCACCCATGGAACTTTAACATTCCATGGAAAACACATACTGGTATCACGACTCACGAGAATGGGATGGCCATGAGATAGGCTACTATGGACGGTCTTGTGGAGTACCTTGTCGGATAGCTCATGGGAGACTCTACGATGGGAGCGCCCATGGCATATCCCATCGGATGTGGATGCTTCATGGCACGGTTCATGGGATGCTGTAGCCCATGGGGTAGCCCATGGGTATATATAAGCCCATGGGAAAGCCCGTGGGTCCTTTGAGCTATCCAATGGGATAGATGTCCCACGGCATCGCCCATGGGGTTGGGTCATGGGCGTACCGTGGGGTAGGGATATGGGATGTGATGGAAAACAGGCAATGGGATATCCCACAGGATAATGGGTCCATCCGTAGTATAGAGATATCCCATGATGGATGGGACCCATGAGATAGGTTGGTGGGATAACGTATGTCATGGTATACCCCATGGATACGCTGATATCTACCGTGGGATCCATGGAATAACCATGGCATGCCCCATGGGGATGTCCCGTACGATACATTGGCCCGAGGGATCTCCTGTGTGTACCATGGATTCCCTAAATATGGACCAATGAGACATGCTGTAAGGCACAGAGATGCACCATTTTTTTTTTCTGGAGCTCCCCACTTGAGGAGCTCTATACTAATAGTAAGTAAAAAAACTGATTTTAAGAAAAAATGTAAGTGCAACCGGATGAAAATTCCTATGGCCTAGGTATACGCACAATCATACGAGGTACAGCAGTAGTGCAACAAAAACACGGTATTCCGACGATTTTGGGTTAAGAAGCTCCTTCATTCAGAAACTAATTTGGGAAAAAAAACGGTACAGTACCCCTATCGTAGCACGCCTCCACTGCACTCGATGGAACATCCCATGGGATTTCCTACGGGGTTGCATCGGTCCCATGGGATATGCCATGGCATGTCCCGTCGGGGGCCCATGGGACATCCGATGGGTAGCATGGGACATCATACGAGTCATCGCATGTCCTTCTATAGCCCATGGAATATATCACGGTTTCCTCCATGGTTGTCCCCAAACCAGCACGCTTTCTGGCCCCCCTCCTGGCAGATAAACCGAAAAACAAGGAGTAAGTGCACCTTTCCTCTTTCGTCTTCTAATATTTGTCCAAGCTCGGACGAGAGTACATTAATCATCCGAGTAAGTAAGTGTCCCCCTCCCCCCGAAGCGACTTTTCGAGCTCGATAACTCCGCAACAAAGAAGGTTCCAATACCAAATGACACGTTTTCAGACAGCCCTCGGTTTCAGAGAGATCTTTCCAACGCCAATTTTTTCGGCGCCGACGTTCATCTTGGTGTGGATATATCGAGCTCGAAAATTCGGTCTGGGGGAGAGGTACTCATGTCGTCCACAGCAGCCGTAGTCGTATGACCATACACCCTCGGGGGGGTACTCGCATTGTTACAGTAGGATTTTCCATGGGGCAGCCCGTGGACCAGTTCCATGGAGCAGCCCGTGGACCCACCGTCCCATCATGGGCGATATCATGCCATGAGATGGTTCATGCGATACAAAGTCGGAGCAATGTAGCCCCATGGGCCATGGGGTTACCCTTTGGGACATCCGTGGTATTTCCCATGGTGTATGCGAGACTTCGTATTGCTGTGTAGTGTTACGTTATCCATGGGCGGATCCATGGCAAATCCCACGACAAAGCCCGCGGGAAAGCCCATGGGCTTGCCCACGAAAAAACCCATCCCGGGGCCCATAGGCGCAGCCATGGGCTCTCCCATATGGTCTATCCCATGGGCTCAGCCAAGGGGTCTTTCATGGGAAAATCCATGGGAAAGCACTCGGACAATAGGATCTACCTCTTGGGCTACCCTATGGGTTTATTCCATGGAATAGTCCACTGAGTAGCTCATGAGATAGGTCATATGGAATACGAGCCCTTGCCATAGGTTCCCCATGGCTGAGCCCATGGGATAACCATGGCCGAGCCCGTGGCATATATCATGGGCAATGCTAGCCCACGGGAGAGCTCATGGGCATAATATACATCTATCTGGCATGGGCATGGTATGGAAGTGTACTGGTGATGATGGACGGGTTACTTCTCTTCTTCACTGCTGTTGTATATGTGATGATCTCAGCTGGTGGGGTGTGCGATGCTGCGTGATGATGATGATGCTCCCGAGCTGATGTTGTGTGTTATGATGGTGAGAGACAAATGCCCACCCGGAACTGATCCCCCCCGTGGGCCTGATCCCACCCGATCCCACCCGGGCCTGGTCCCATTCAGTACCCTGTTCCTACTTCTGCAGTAAGCAATGTCGCAGTATAACGAGCCCTCCGCAAGAGCCGCCGGAGGCCGGGACCGCGAAGCGCGAACCGTAATAACGCGTAGGGAGCAGGGTCGTTAGAAACAGGGTCCTGCTTTCTTTATATTGCGTGTTTATAAAGCACGGTAGTAGCCCACATGGGTTACCCCATGATTTATGCGAACGGGAATCAGCCATGGAACATTCCATGGAAAACACATACTGGTTTCACGACTCACAAGAATGGGATGGCCATGAGATAGGCTACTACTATGGACTGTCTTGTGGGGTACCTTGTCGGATAGCTCATGGGACATTCTATGATGGGAGCGCCCATGGCATATCCCATCGGATGTGGATGCTTCATGGCACGGTTCATGGGATGCTGTAGCCCATGGGGTAGCCCACATGGGTATATATAAGCCCATGGGAAAGCCCGTGGGTCCCTTGAGCTATCCAATGGGATAGATGTCCCACGGCATCGCCCATGGGGTTGGGTCATGGGCGTACCGTGGGGTAGGGATATGGGATGTGATGGAAAATAGGCAATGAGATATCCCACAGGATAATGGGTCCATCCGTAGTATAGAGATATCCCATGATGGATGGGATCCATGAGATAGGTTGGTGGGATAACGTATGTCATGGTATACCCCATGGATACGCTGGTATCTACCGTGGGATCCATGGAATAACCATGGCATGCCCCATGGGATGTCCCGTACGATACATTGGCCCGAGGGATCTCCTGTGTGTACCATGGATTCCCTAAACATGTAAATATGGACCAATGAGACATGCTGTAAGGCACAGAGATGCACCATTTTTTTTTCTGGAGCTCCCCACTTGAGGAGCTCTATACTATAGTAGTAAGTAAAACAACTGATTTTAAGAAAAAATGTAAGTGCAACCGGATGAAAATTCCTATGGCCTAGGTATACGCACAATCGTACGAGGTACATACAGCAGTAGTGCAACAAAAACACTGCATTCCGACGATTTTGGGTTAAGAAGCTCCTTCATTCAGAAACTAATTTAGGAAAAAAAAAACGGTACAGTACCCCTATCGTAGCACGCCTCCACTGCACTCGATGGAACATCCCATGGGATTTCCTACGGGGTTGCATCGGTCCCATGGGATATGCCATGGCATGTCCCGTCGGGGGCCCATGGGACATCCGATGGGTAGCACATGGGACATCCCACGAGTCATCGCATGCCCTTATATAGCCCATGGAATATATCACGGGTTCCTCCATGGTTGTCCCCAAACCAGCACGCTTTCTGGCCTCCCTCCTGGCAGAAAAAAAGAAAAACAAGGAGTAAGTGCACCTTTCCTCTTTCGTCTTCTAATATTTGTCCAAGCTCGGACGAGAGTACATTAATCATCCGAGTAAGTAAGTGTCCCCCTCCCCCCGAAGCGACTTTTCGAGCTCGATAACTCCGCAACAAAGAAGGTTCCAATACCAAATGACACGTTTTCAGACAGCCCTCGGTTTCAGAGAGATCTTTCCAACGCCAATTTTTTCGGCGCCGACGTTCATCTTGGTGTGGATATATCGAGCTCGAAAATTCGGTCTGGGGGAGAGGTACTCATGTCGTCCACAGCAGCCGTAGTCGTATGACCATACACCCTCGGGGGGGTACTCGCATTGTTACAGTAGGATTTTCTCGACTTTCTCCATGCTCTAGTGTGTTTCTGCTGATGGCGGTCATGTTCTCCTCCGCCGTTAGCGACGATGACGACAGCATCGCCGGCGCTGTTGACGTGACACAGACAAACGACGACAAAAAGGCAGACCCGTTTGCCGGCGTTCCTGGCATTGGAGGATGCTACGATGAGCCCACGCCCACGCCCCCCCCCCTCCCCCTCCTCCTCCTCCTCCTCCACCTCTTGCTCCTGCTCCTGCTCATCCCCCTCCTCCTTCTCCTCCTCCTCCTTCTCCTCCTCCTCCTGCTGTGTATGCCCTCCCTTAGGCTTTCCGTCCCAGACACCCCTACTGGAACCACCCCTCCCCCCCCCGCTTGTTTTGCTCCTTCTCCTGCTCCTTCTCCTCCTGCTCCTGCTCCTCCCCCTCCTCCTTCTCCCCCTTCTCCTCCTCCTCCTCCTCCTCCTCCTCCTCTTTTTTCGAGGAAGAGGGAGATGGTAGTGGTGGTGATGGTGCCGTTATAGTGGCAGGTGAGTGCGTTAATGGAGCAACATGCCCCGGTGGATCAAACGGACGTTTATGACATACATATATATATATATATCACCGGGATACTGTACGCAGTAGATGGTACAACAACAAATGGCTGTCGGATCACCCGTCGTTAAGTGTACCGCAACGATTAACTGATCAAAAGCTGGCTGGACCGCCCAACACGAAGTGGACCGGGGAACACAAGCTGTTTTTCCACTGAGGGTATATTTTGGTCCAGGTAGTTTTGTCAAGCACACGTTACACAGGTGGCCGGGAACCCCCCCCCGCCTTGCACAATGAGGGCGTCAAATACCCCTTGTGGGGACATTGGACGCATGGTACGGTAGCCTGCATACAGGTGCACCATGTTTTTGTTCTGAGAGTGGTAACTGGAGGAGCTCTATACCTTACCCAAATACGTTTTTTGGAGGAAACTAAAAGTGCTACTGCTGTACTAACGCGGTGAACAATCCCATGGCTGGAGGATACACCGAAGCGAAGCGTATTGCAACACGAGAATGAAATTCCGACGAGTTTGGGTGAAGGAATTCCGTCATTCAGGAAAACATTTAGCCAAAATAAGGTATATACATTCTATCGTAGCACGCGTTGGTATATACCTCTATCAAGCACACCACCATCAGGCGCACCGAATTGAGAGGCTGTCGAAACCTTGTGGGGTTTGCTATAGAGACTGTTAGATGTCTCGACAAGGACGTTGTTACGCCCATATTGTGCAGGGGGGGGGGGGGGGGGTCTGGCCACCTGTGTATCCTCAAAGGCGAGTTTTTGTTTTTAAATTTGTTAACAATGTCCACCAACGCACTTCAAAAAGGGAAGTGACTCTTCTGCACAGCGTTTGCTTTGAGCAGCCTACGGCAAGACATCGATTCTTCTCATCATTATCTACGTTGTTGTACCTCACCCAAAGCACAGGAGATCACCAGCTACACGTGCACACCGACAAGTGTTACTTCTCAGGAGGAGTTACGCTATTGTACCGCATGCAAAGCTGCTGTACATTCGAGTGGTAGGGGGAATACGCTTTTGTTGTTTTCTTGTGGAGTGCACGTGCATTTTTTGTCACTGCTCTTCCAAGCCTCGTATATTCGTGGTGCAATAGCACAAGAAACACAACATACCTGATACACGGCGCGTTCGGTGCAATACACATCATTAAGGCCGTGGGTCGGACGTTTTCTTGTTTTTTTTTTCCTTTTCTCTCCCCTCGTGTTTTGCAACTGGTTAAGGTTAAGACCAACAGAGCCTTGATCTCCTCGATTTGTTTGTCTTGGGTATATACAGTACCTCGTCGTGGGAATTTATTGATTGAGGCTTGGGTAGAACGACTTGAATTTTCCTGACACAGAAAACTGTCGCCAAGGAAATGTCACGACCGAAATACATGGAATGTTGCCCTCCATACGACGTACGGGAGCTTCACTGAGCCAGCTAGTGAACCAACTGGATCTGTGTGGCTCGAGATCGGGGCATCGCAACATGTAAAAAGCAGCAGAGGAGCCGGTACAAAAAACAAAATAGAAAGCCTGGTCATAACTGCACGCCTGTGGCCGCGGATGTCTTGCCCACAAGCGACAACAGCAACCAACAGCTGCGAATTCGAACACCGCCCAATACGGGGTGCGTGAGAGAGAGGAGCACTACGCTCAAGACGTCCGTCGTCGGCGAGCAGATATGTTAGAATCGCTGGTGGTTTTGGTGTGTGACTGCTGTGATTTGGGAGTGGCCGCTCACAGCAGCCGAAACGTTGTCTGCGACACGACGACGGTTCGGGAGGTGTGGCGTTCTTAGAGCCAAGCCTATAGGGGGAACGGTCGGCTGGTATCATGATACAACGAACATGTGTCACATTTACGGTAGATCACACCTGGAACATGTGGTGTTTCTCTCGCGATGCCAAGTGAGCTCGTTCCTGACACCGCCTGGCGTCTACGTCCGAAAACACTGATTCGACGCGGTGTAGATAGAGACTGTGAACAAAGGCCTCTTTTCTTGGGAACCCGTGAGTTGATTATCACCATACAACTGAGGGAACCTCCGGAGTAGGGAACACGCCTCGACGCTCTCCAAAACATGGCTGCCCCGACCCCGCGAACATAACCCGTCTTACTGAATGAATATCACGCGTGCTACGGACTGGTGCTACGGTAGGGGGGTCGCTTTTACGCTTATTATTTTCACCGGATGAGAGCCACTCTGCCGTGTGGCCACCATCTTTCTTCACGTTTTTTCTAGTCTTAACGCTTTACGCTCTCGAGATATGCACCACCATGGTATGCGTGCTACTCCGCGACAACAACATATTCAGTTTTGAGTGAGGTACAGAACCCCTCGCCCGAGTGGAGTAGACGTGGTAGTGAAAATCAGGCTACACCCCCTACCGTAGCACCAGTCTGCGGTAGAGGTGCACCAATTTTTTACTGGGGGTGATTTCTGAGGGCGGTGGCTTGAGGAGCTCTATAAATGCTATACCTCTCCCTCCCAAAAGTCTGATTTTGGACGAAAAAAAAAAGTGCCACCCGATGAGCAATCAACACCATGGCCTAAGCATACCTACAGTAAGTATACAATTAACACTATTGCGACGCGATCATGAAAATCCGACGATTTGGGGTTAAGGGACCCGATCATTCAGAAAATATTTTCAGCCAAAAAAAGGTATACCTCTATCATAGCACGCGTCATATATATATATATATGATCTACCACTGACTAATACCATAGAAAAAGGGCACAAATTCCTGGCTTGGCTGACCAACCCAGCGACTACCTCACGTCTGCTCACGCTTGCAGCGCAGGAACCTCGTGCTTGCTTGCGCCCGAGGTGGGGATGGATGCTGACCTGGACGTGGTGCCCTTATCGAAAGGAAGGGCAACGTGCGGGTCCCTCGAACCATCAAGACCAACCATACTCTATCCCAGTCCCCGATACAGACAAGTCTCATTCTCTATGAAACAAACCCTATTTTGTTCGTTTTTTCGGTAGCGGAGGCCGTTTGTTCGTCTATGTACAAAGCTCCCCTTTCACTCTGTTTCACTGACTATACTTTACAGAATGTTTAGTTTACCGTTTTGCTGACGATATAAAATAATCGTTTCACTTAAGAACACAAAAAACCCAGTATAGTACACCCATATTGTATCCCACGGACAGTGTACACTGGTACGCTACGATACATTGTAGAGCCCTATACTGTATTTGTTCAGGCCAGGAAGTAGAAAACGCTCTCATTTTGTCTATCAATTCTCAAATTCCTGATGAGTACCAGCACCAACATAATCAATGCCATACAGGCCACATGGACCAATCCCTGGTATCTCTCAGTACCGACAACATCGAATCCATATATGCACCACGCTGATTAACTCCTGAGAAACCCCAGCGCCGAAATCATCGATGGCATATTGACCACGTTTTGCCAGTTCGTGATAATCCTCAGCACCAACATCATTGATGTCATCTAGGCCCCATTGACCTTTTTTTGACACGTTTCACCGCCCACGTAGTCGATTGCCATATAACCCCCATTCACCATTTCCTGAATCTCAGCACCTACACCGTCAACGCCACATATGCCTCATTGAAGATGGAACTCCCACCGACATGTGGGGAGTGGCTATAAAAGTGCCCTCTAGACGATGTATACGGTGCGGTCGTTGATCGGCTGGCACGGCCGGTTGGTGTTGGAGCGTTCATCCACCTGTACAGTCGCACGATGCAATGTCACCGGGCGGGGAGCGAAAGATTGGGAGTACAGCTGTATTTAGCATTCGACCTTTGCTTCAGCTGGCTGCACACTGACCGCCTTATCAATGTTGATGCGATAAGGTGCATTACTGTCGTGGATAGTCTAGCTGTTCGCAACTGCCCATTACAGCAGTGTGCTTTAACAATGAGCCAAGTTAACAGGATACACTCCCGTGCTACCTGCGTAAGGTCTCTCTCTGCGTACGAGTTCAGTTTGTTCTATAAACCCCCCGTGGGTTTGGATTTGCTCATACACCCGTTCAGAGGGGGGGGTGCTCTATATACGCAAACGGCGCATCGAAGCGAACACCGTCCGGGAACGCTTATGAAAAATACGGGAGTTCGGCGTTTTGCGTCGAACTTCTCGTCCTCGCCGCCAACATGTCGTTGACACGTCATGGTGTCTTGATGGTGGGCAATGGTGCTTCGGAGCGTTTAGTGTGAGAGCCTGCAACACACAAGTGGTCAAACTATGACTGGTATGTTATACGCTGTGAGGGGGTTTCCACACCAACCTCGTCAAACCGAGGAATTGACGGGGGGCGGGGATGGCTTCGCGTTTGATCAAGTAGGCTGTGTCACGTGAGCGTCCATAGCAAAGCCATCAATCGAACAACAACACATCCGTACCGTTTAATGTCGATTTTGACATGGAGGCATTTAAAACAGCCATGAATACAGACATTAAGACAAACATTAAGACAGACATGAAGACAGACAGTAAGACAGGCATTAAGACAGACCATATGATAGACAGACACTATGATAGACAGACTTCTCGAGATAGAGAATCCCAATATACCGTGGACCATGTACTCGTACACCTCGCACCTGACAAACGATATGGTTGCCATTGCTTTCTTTTTTTTTCAGGATGTTTTGAGTGATGAACGTTGAAGCTCATGGTGCACATCATTGCTGAGGATGGCAAACGACTGCTGCTGCGGTAAGGGGGAGGGGCTACCCCCATTTCACTGCCGCATTTAGACCATTCGGGGGAAGCGGCTCCCTACCACACTGAAATATGGACTTGGCAATATTTTGGTCGGAGCAGCGAAACAAACCATCCGATGGCGGTGCATATCCCGAAGACGAAAAGCTTAAAAGCTTAAGGCTGCATGGCACCCGGGCAGTCACTCGGCCGCGTGACTCTGAGCGGCTGGATCTAACTCGCCCTACTTAAAGGGACCCCACCCCCCCCCCTCTATAAATGTATTGCACATTTATGGGTTGGGTTGGCGTCGTTTGGCGACGACGCTGTAAAGCATGCCTCTCATTACGTGAGCTAGACAACCAGGGCACCTTTTTTGTTTTTGCGGTCACCAAGGCTGGCGGTATGGCTAGATATTTTGTGTGGGGTTGAGAACTTCAACTTCGCACAAGGGGGATGGTTGTATCACGTAGTGTGTACCGGTATATGGTAAGGCACCCACGAGGCAGATACATAGTAACACCCATTGCTGTCTCTGGAAGTGGCCACACCATAAATCAAATGAATTCATTGCAGGCTGTCGTTCATATGCAAGTCCGCCTTAGAGGCGGTTCTTAGTAGGACGCAGCTCACCCTCCATTCGACTCGCCCAACACCTCACGGCGCTTGGCGCTAGGTGCAAGCAATGTCTGCCTGGTTGGCGAAAACCCAACGTACTCCGTTTCGGCATTGTAGGGATGCGAGGGTCTATGATCATACGACTACGGCCATGCACGATAATGCAGTACACCCCCACCGTAGGCTTGGTGAAACACAACATCATATTATAAGGCATGCCTTACTTTCTCTAGAAACTCGCGATGTTGTATAAGTTTGTAATACGGCATGTCGTCAGTTATGTGTTTGGTGGGAAGCAGATAAATCGAAACCATGCAGGTAGCAAACGTTACACGCAATTGTGTGTATTTGGTTGGAAGTAGATACACTAAACACCATGCAAGCAGCATAATAAGTCACACAACGATTAACACGTAGTTCATGGTTTCACAAAGGAGTAACGCCTTGTAAGGGTGGTGCCTTATCTGCCTGAGCTGCTCACACGAAGAGCTCACCAGTAAGCCACCCCGTGTCACCCAACTGACTTGGCATAACTTGGTTCGCGCAATCCGATCACTATGTATGTATATGCGCTGTTTGCGCTGTATGCGTTTTATACGCTGTATGCGGTGTATGTGCTGTATGCGCCACCAATAGTCGTGACACAGGCAGAATACGGTACAGTACCGTAGCAAACGTATACCAGGTACATTACTAACCGGTAGGTGCTCAATTGAGGAGCTCAACCGGTCCCAGTGACAACATATTGCCTTAAAAGGCAAAAACTAATCAAGTGCAAACCCTACCTCGGGATGAGTCAAATATCGATTTGGGAGATCCCGGTCGCCGGAAGGGACACGGAGATTTTAGGGCACACGCAAGGGTGAAAATGATCCTCTTACGGTTTTGGCGCACTCGGAAACGAACAAGCTCGCTCTCCCTCGTACCTGGTACCGGTAACGTTTTGTTTGCATATATTTGTTTACACGCCATCGATCGATGTGTTTGGCTCCGGTTGTGTCGGCCGTACCAATAAACGGCAAGACGCGAAATGCACGGAGTTCACTACACGTCGGCTGGCTTACATACAGCACTGCCGGCAAGTACGGATGGTCTCGTTATGGCATACCTTCGAGTTGTGGAAGACGGCAACCGAACTGCGAAACTCGTCAAGCTGCATCCTGCCGATCACGGTCGGTGAGCTCATGACGATCCACTTCACTCCCTGCGCGTTGGACGGCATTCGACATTACAAAATCGAAGGAAGGGGGAATGTTTCAAGACTCCTTGCCGCTCCTTGCAATATGGAGTCACGAACAACCATGGATACGTACCTGCTGTTTTTTGCTTCGTTCACTCATGTTTGAGCGAGCGATTTACGACGGATGACTGTAGTTGTGTTGGGGCTCTACCTCAATCATGGTTCTGGGCTGGCGTGTCTTGTGGCGATCGAAATAGAGGTTATCATATATCCTACCCATAGAAACAAAGCAACCCCGCGTTCCGCTCGTACACCATTGTTGCAGAAGGGGGGGAAACACATGTGTCCGGGACCATGTGACATATAATCAGCCACCGACGACGTATATTGTTCTCCCCCTTTTGCTAAACGAATAAATTATCCAATCAACAAATACATAAAAGTGATCCATCCGTCTCTCTTTTACAAAATTATGTTATCCGCTGCTATCGCGCAGGACTGAATATGCTGTACCATTATTTTATTCTATCCATTTCGTTTTATTCCCCACGAGGCCATATGCAACGCCTAGCAGCGCGATTGAGGTACAGGTATCACACGCAGCTCTCAAAAGCCAGGTGTGAGTTTTTTCAAAGCCCTCGATCTCACAGCTGAGATGTTGAACTACTACTGTAAAACCAACTTCAAATACCCAGCCGAGATCTCACAGGTGATATGTCTATTAACTACAAAAAAATAACGTTTTTCAAATACCCAGCCGAAGCGCGTGGGTGTTCTACTTACCATAGCAATACACATACGCCTGCACGTAACAAAACAACCATGCGCGATAGGGATATGTCTCAATACCGTCCAAGGCACGCACGCGCTGCGGTTGGGGTAAGGGGGCGTGGATCCAATTATGTTCGAGGTTCCTCGCGCTTGAGGACCTCTATTCTTCACCCCCAAGGTGACTTCCAAACCGACGAAAGAAGCGAAACCGACGAACAGTCCCATGACGATGCATGTCTCGGTATTATCATAGAGGTGTGGGCACCATGTTACAGAATTTTCCGATGCTCCTCATCTGAAGAGGTCTCTACTGAAACTAAGTGATACTAAGTCAAAAACAGATGTAGGAGGAAACCAAAAGTTGCTGTCCGATTAACACAACCATGGACTAACTATAAAACGAAAGGCATGGAAGCACAAAAATGAAATTCTGACGATTTTGGGGTAAGGAGCCCCGTAGTTCCGAAACGGTTTCCGCCAATTAACGGTATACCTCTGCCGTTGCACGTGTCCCATGGCCCACTGCAGGGCCTACTGCAGGGCCTTGATTATAGTATAGGTGCTCTGCACCCCACTAAAGACAGATTTTGGATGGAAACCCCTTGTCCAGGTGAAAACGCGAATTATATTTCGATGATGCTGGGTAGCTCCCCACAGCTAAGGAGTATACTAATAGTAGTTAGTCAGAGGCAGTCAGAGGCTGCCAGAAACAACTAGATCAGCGAGTAAATACCCCTGGCGCGCGCCACGACACAGAGGCTCATTGGCCGGGACCCTAGAGCAATGCCTTTTAGGGGCGGCGGCTTATGTACATTTTCTGAGCCGCCCCAGATGAGGAGCTCGATATCTCACACCCGAACCATGAGTCCGGATAAGTTTGTTCGGGCAACTTGACCCACGTTTTCTACGCGCTAGTTCTAGAACAAAAAACACGACAGCAAAATTGCCTACCAGGTACACATACTAACCGGTAGTTGTGCACTTGAGAAGAGCTCAACTGGTCAGAAATATTGAGCGAAATATGTGCAACCCCGAAGGTGAGATGGATCAGCCCTTTTGGAATTAACTGTGGCCGTAAAAACATCCTTGTGGAGGCACTGAGAACGAAGCAGCAAATCCCACACTATCGGCAGGAAACCCCATGAGGTGTCGACAACCAATGAATTCGGTAGGTCTGGCGATGGTCTACCGTACATTGTGCGAAGTCTCCCACACATGCCGAGATGGAGGTGAACCATTTCTTTTTATGAGGGTGGTGACTTGGTTATAGTATAGGTGCTCTGCACCCCACTAAAGACAGGTTTTGGAGGGAAATAAAAGTGATACCCCACACTATTGTGGGGCCCATCATACTGGTAGTAAACAGGACCTTCGGTGCACACAAAAATCCTATACTACTGTATATTCACATATTTTTACAAACAATATTGTATTCTATTTACTACGGTACCCCCGTATTAGCTCAAGTCACTAACAATTTGATCAATTTCATCGATCCCTACCCCAATTCCATTTTATCGTGTGCCTCTTATTGCCCTTCTTTGGCAGGAAACCTTTCAATGGGCCATACGCGCCTTCGGCAACTAATATTTTTTATACCAGGCACCAGGTATTTAATATGTATCCCTACTCTATTCTATTCTACAGTAGCAGCACGCGTCATAAGTCATAATACATTCTCTTTATTTACTCTACGTAGTGCACGGTATGCGTTTTTTTTTTTTTTTTTGCATTTTGTATGTGCAGATGGATACGAACCGCGGGCACTGCAGTGCAGGCGTAGCGTACGTACCTCCGTGCAGGGAGGAGTGGTGAGAGACCCCACGTAGTGCGAGTACGTCGGGCTGGCTGGCAGCAAGTCGTACACCCTCGTCGGGCGGGTGTCAGCCGTCGTTGTCGCGCCGGTGTTGAGCACATCCCACAGAGGCTCAATCTGTCATCGCATACAGGCAAAACAGCAAAGCGAAACTTGTGTCGTGGGTCTCTTTGGATATCTTGACGTTTGACTCTCGATCTTGACTTCGACAGTGAGTGGTCTTGAGAGCCTGTGAGAGACATTCGGGCAGTTTTAGTCTGGTAAACCACGCCCACACGTCTTCCCTCATGTGCGGTATGCTAGGTTGTCTGCACCAGATGGCGGTATCTCACAACAAGCATCTCTCACAAAGTCTGGATATATGCGGTATATTACTGAGCATAACCATCATACCACCAGTGGAAACACCATCTCAGGACTTGGGTGTGTTGAATCGTCAGGCTTGTGGACTCTGGGATAGTTTGGCGAAGAACGCCAACACAGATGCATCTGCGTTGTGCTATAGGTTGTATTGGTACGCATCAGAGTTGGGGCAGCCTTGTTAGCATGTCTCAGTCCTCCTTGGAGTGCGTATCATATAGTCCTAGGAAAAATGTGGCTATAAAAACGGGCGACCACGGCATCGGCCTCTGGGGAGTTAGGGACCGACGAATTTGGCGTCCGAACGACAGTACAATTCCTTCCGATGGTATACCGCACACGCATGCTACGGTAGAGGTGCACCATTTTTGCCTTCTGAGGGTGGCGACTTGAGGAGCTCTATACTAATACTAAGTCAAACACTGAGTTTGGAGGAAACTGAAAAGTGCTACATATCCGATGAACAATCCCACGGCCTATGTATACAATGACACATATTGCAACACAAGACTGGAATTCCGACGGTTTTGGGTTAAGGAGGCTTTACTACTTTACTAGCCTTTACTAGGTCATTCAGAAAACGATTTCAGCCAAAAAACGGTATACCTCTACTGTACCTCTATCGTGCCACGCGTCCACCATGGGAGCAGCAGTATTCATGCATGCTACGGTAGAGGCGCACCGTGTTTTTTCTGCCTACTAAGGGTGGTCACTTGATGACCTCTAAACCACACCCAAACACTGATGTTGGAGGGAAATGAAAGTGCTGCCTGATCAGCAATCCCATAGTCTAAGTATTCCATGAAAAATATTGCAACATAGATAGGCATGAAACTCAGACGGTTTTGGGTTAACCCATTTAGAACTGCAAATCATGTCCCACACTAATTCCAAGTAGTTTGTCCCCAAATTCGTGGGACCAGTTCTTAAGGGGTTAAGGAGCTATATCGTGCAGAAACCAATTCATCCAAAAATTTCTACCTCCCTCTGTTGTAGCACGCGTCTATTCGTGTTTTCTGGGACGTTAATCTACGTACAGACGGTTCAGCGGTCGACAAAACCAAACTGATCGTGAGTTTGGCCACCGTTTCTCAGTCCCGAGGGGGTGAACACTACAGTATTACGGGGGGCCATAGTAAACACTAGTAAATAGGACCAAATATTGTTAGTAAAAACGGGTGGACATAGTGGTTTTTGTCCGTACCGTAGGTCCTATTTACTACATTAGCCCACCCCGTAATAGTCAAGCTTGGCGTTTATATAGATTTACACTACATTTTGTCTATGTCAGCGCTACATTTACTGTCTTCTAGGTTAGCACCAGTCTGTAGCGTTTAGAGCTTTGCAGTCTTCGCGCCCTTGAACGTGCACAGACACAACGCCACCGAGGTGTGATGCTTACAACGAGACAATAACCTACCGTACCGCGCAGTGCTTACCTCGACGTTCGACCCATACTCCCTAGCATCCAGAAAAATGGCCACCACTAGGAGGTCGGAGCTAGAGTCTTCACGGGCGTGCACGAGATGTATCTCGGCGTCATGTAAGGATCCGCCAATCTGCCCCCCCCCAAAAAACAACGAAGGGGACCGTTGCGAGAGGCAAACCGTTGTCAGTGGCACCGACACATTTGAGATGAGCTGCACGTATTTCCGGGTTGCAGTACGTCTTCACGTATATAGCCCTGATTTGTGTGTTTGTATCATGCAAACGGCTTTATGTTGCGTGTAAGCACAGGCCAGTGCTGCTGATATATGGTCAAGTGCGTAACATTTGCTGAATGATATGTATGTACATGAAAGATACCCGGGTACCCGGCAGTATAATGGTGGAAATCAGGACGAGCATTGCGTCATCCCCGGCAAGATGGTTTCGGTAGCACCACTGCTGTAGTAGCTGGCGTATTTGTGATCGATCAAGCGGCTATGTATCTGATTCGATTCTCGATACCGCCCATCAGGCCTATATGTACGCCCCTCACAAGGGCACCAGGGCAGTAAGCATCTCGCGCGTAAGGAAGGGGCACACCAATATCACAACGATTATCGACGTGTCAAAATAGCTACTGCCCCTGTCTCAGTCTCTGTTCCTTACCATGTGCTCGGAAGGGGAGTGGATGTGCATCTGCACCAGGTCGTACGCTTCGCCGTCGAAGGATAGGTGAGGGGGATCATCACATTTTTCGAAGCTGACCTGTCCAGAGCGCACCCAGGCAGCAGCCGATTGGGCGTTATACAAACCAAACATATTCTAAGGCGGCTCGACGAAGCAGGAGGGGGAGTGAGCCTACACTGCGGCAGTGTGGTCAGTCAAATTTTGTATGGAAATACTATGAAGCCTTGCAGAGTAACACTGAAAAGGTACTGTGAAACATACATGCCTTTGGTCTTGGTTTTAAGCGTCCCCTCCCGGAGAGCAGAAAGCACAAAACGCAGAGCAGCTACAGAAGCACGTTCTCAGTACTTATGGGAAACGCTACATTGCAGGAGACCAACCCCAACCTACAGCAGTAGCTCCGTTTTCCTCATTACACTATAGTTCCGATCCGTTTCGTCTTAAGGTCCTCCGCCATTGGGGCGAAGGAAGCCCTTAACCTAATCTACGATAGGGGATACGGCTTGAGGAGATTTATACTACTGTTAGTAAACCTCGCCGAAAAATCGAGTTCAAGAAAGAAGGAAAGCGCAATTCGACCAGCAATTCCACCGCTTAAAGTAAGGTATACTATTAACAGGTATAACGGAAACATTATTAAGCGCAAAAGGTATTCTAACGAAATTGGCCAGTTCCTCGTTTCAAGCGCCTGTCAGTAATAATTTGTCTAGCCAAAACTTCCTAGCCCTATCTTAAGACGCCCCCGTAGTGTTATTTTGCAGGGTGCAGGACACGGCGAGTCGGTTGACGTTGGCCGCGGGCAAGCAGCTTGTTCACGTGTGGTTGTCATCCACTAGTAGTGTAGTCTGGCCACGTAACACTATACGCGTCCATCTGCGTGAAAGCGCGGACTGATATCATACACCAAGTAGTATACCTGCGCTTAATGGACAGTAGTTGATAGACACACTCTTAGTCTGAAAGCAAGGTTTGGATTGCGAGCCTCCATTTGAGGAAGGCAACCCCCCCCCCCTCCCTGAACAAATTAAATCAACGAAGTAAAACTCAAGGCATTCATTCACTAATTTAACGCACCCGTTATTGTACAATGTTACTTAAAGTTTCTACTTAATCGACTGTTAGCCAATAACCACAGGGTTTTATTGAAAGTCTCGACACGGATAAGCGCGCTTCTTACGCGCGCCCTTAGGTGCTCAGTCAGTTTTTAGCTTGACCGCAAACCACATTATGTTCCATTTGTGTACGCAAGACAACACCCCCCCTCCGCACCCATTTCCAACGCTGAGGTTGTCGACAACACCCCTAGCGGTGGACTTACTGAAATATTTGGACGGGATTTATAAAACGAATATTATTTTGGTTGTGAGTGCAGCCCTTGGGGTGAGGGGGAAAAACATTCTCGGAAAATTATCCCAGGTGGCGTGACGTCTCTCACGTGACCAATGCCATATAGGGGTGATGCCTTATTGTCTGAGCTCCTCACATGATGAGTTTTATACTATTAGTAAGTCACCCGAAGCATGACTTCGAAGAAGTGTGTTCTCGTATCCCGAGCAACATCGATATGCGCTCCGAAAACAAACATACCGGAATTACTGTAGGTACAGAAGGGAGTAGGTTTTTGTGCAGATCTACCTCTTTTTTTTTCTTCTCGTGGCTTTCTTCTTTGGGGGTGCTTATGAGTGATCAACGTTGAAGCTCTTTCATGCTACATATTGCTGTCGGCTGTCGGATGGCGAGAACAATAATAATAATAACATGCTTGGAAACATTATCTTCGTAGCACTGCAACTAACCAGTGGTGGTATAGTTGTTCATTTTAGGAGCTCAACCGTTCGCTTCATTTGAGGAAATATTGCCTCTGAAGGAAAAACCTAATCAAGGGCAACCCCTGCCGTGCGATGTGTCCCCCATGCTTCTGTTATGCGGTAAGGACGTACCAGCCAGTGATCCTCGTTCGCCGTAAACACCAGCGTGTTGCTCGTGCACTCGGTCCCGAAGAACTCCAAGTCAAACTCGCGTGCCTTGAGCAACATGAACAACCGAAGGACAAACAACACGGTTGGGCGCGGGCAGCGTTGTGTAAAGGTACATACACGGTTTCATGGGTGTCCGCAGCGTTGTACCAAAGCGACATCGGAAACAGGCCATCGGCAAGAACACTGCCACGCTGTGCGGGGCATGAGTCCTTTTTCTACTGCGAAAGCCACATCCTACACCTATTCTAAGTAGGTTATCCACAACAAACGTGGGTGCAGCTCTAAAGCGGTTGGACGCTTGGTAACACCCACCAAGACACATGTACACACATATACCGCGATCAAGACGCAACCCTATTGACGAGGGGCTATTACAGTAGTAGTGAAAAACCCGGGTGGATCGATATGTATATATTTATATATACCAGGTATGTATATATCCCTGTCTGCTTACACACATATGTTTGGTTCTGATTAGTAGTAGTACTACAGGTTCCGCCGAAGTAGCTTGACACGAAGCACGTACACATAGGCATACGTAGGAAATGACACGTTGCCAATGCATTTCGGAGAGATCGTATCAGGCAGAGGTGCACCAGCTCCTATAAATAGTGCCTCTTATCATTTCCGAAACTCGGGCGCATGTCCACTAAAGGTTTCCCCGCTAACGATACGATAGTTTGAGGGGTACCCGCCATCTTTACAGAATAGCCGTTGAAATGATCGTTGAGACCGCAGAGTGCTGAGCCGGATCACGATGAAGAACATGCTTCACGTTCAATATGCTTGGAGCTGTCCATCGTTTCGATCTGGCGCGCGACCCAAGACGTGGACTAAACCCCTGACCACATGGTTCGATACTATCTCGGTCACGTTGAAGCAGGGGGTAACCTCACACCGTTTGGGGCCACAGTGGCTTTATGTCAAATCGAATACGAGTGGCATACCTCGGCGAGGGATACGACATTGGCGGACAAATTGATGGGGCTCTGCGAGTCTCCAGCACAGTCCGGGTATCCGAGATGCCACTCGCTTTGCGGAAGAGACGGACAAAGAAAGGGTTCATAGCACGAGTAAACGACAGCGGGGCAGGCAGTGAAAAGGCACACGTTAAAAACAGAGCAATATGCCTTGTAGGGGTGGTGCCTTATCTGCCTGAGCTGCTCACACGAGGAGCCCATCGATAAGCCACCATGTCACCCGAAACCCGAAACATGGCTTCGAATAACTTTGTTCGCGCAATCCGACCCAGCATTGTTTGCGCTACGTAGTCATGAACCCAAATATACTATTACGGGGGACCATAGTAAATACTAGTAAACAGGACTAAACAGGACCTACGGCACACACAAAAAACTATTAATAGTACATATTTACCTATTTTTACTAAAAATGTTTGGTTCTATTTACTAGTGTTTACTATGCCCCCCCCCGTAACAGCATAAACACCATACTAGCCACATGCTACGTACGGTAAAGGTGCACCATTGTTTCCCTGAGGCTGCTCGCTTGAAGAGGTCTATCTAGTAAGTTAAAAACTGATTCGGAGAAAACCAAAAGTGCTACGATTTATCACCCAATGCACAATCCCCTGGCCTGAGTATAAAACAACAAGTTTTGCCCCACGATAACGAAATTGCGACGGTTTCGGGTTAAGGAGCCCCGCAATATCGAAGCCGTTTCAGCCAAATAAAGGTATACCTCTGCCTCTATCGGAGCGCGCGTCACTAACCGGTAGGTCCTCCCTTCAGGAACTCAGCCGGTGATGCTTGAGTCCAAAAGGGGGTACCTGTACCCCTACCGTGGTTTCGCTCATGAGGGGCCTCATGGGGTCCAAGGTGTTGAATTGTGGGCTTAGAGGCCCATGAAGGTTATGAGCCTCGACCTTTGATCTACGTGTCGCCGTTGTTTCGGGCTACTGCTGCGACTTAAGAAGTTGTCACTGCTGTCGAGCAGGTCCATCTTCTGCCCTTTCAATAGTATGCCGTGTGGTACGCAATCAAGATTACACGTCCGGTCTGATTGATTCTCGACACGGGGGAGGGACAGTGTCTACGCCGAGGGATGCATCCATGAAACGATCCCATCGAGCTCTCGTTTTTCAGCTAACCTCTACTTTCGTTTTGCGTGCCCCCCTTGGCTCGAGACACGCAGTTCGGAAGACCATCCCCATGGTATGTCTCATCTTGTGTGCTATGCCGTAGCCACAGCTTGCGGGAAACGTACGCACCGTGTTCGCGTTTGGGGGTAGAGCTGTGCTACGAGTACAGTAGAAGTAGTAGGGGTTGCATGTTTTGAGCATATTGAATAGTTCCTAAAAAATTGACGTTCCTCAAATGTTGGGTTTTGGCCATCTTATGTGCGGGTGCCGACTCGTGTGTAGATCAGAGGTGGGTGAAATTACGGTAACTTAACTCCTGGAGCTACTGTAGTGTGAAACGATTATTTTCATTGTTTTAGGAGACGACATACACACCCAGCACCATCATCGCTGAGCTATCAGTCAGCGCTGCCTCGACTTGCCCCCGGAAACTCTGGGTATTCGTACCTTGGGCAGTACGGCTCTTCACCGTCGTCGGTAGTGCGTCGGTACGTCCAATCAGGGGAAGAGGCGTCTCCTGGAGAAAGGTATCAGTGACATACAGCACCACCCCAGACACGATACGGGAGGTCAAGCCGACATTGTGGTTGGGTTTCGGCGCGTGCGTGCTTGCGGATGGTAAAAAAAAACAGATTTAGTATGCTGTTCTTGCGGCAGTCCGATAGTAGCGCTACGATTCACGAAACACAATATTCGATGATGTACAGCACGCGACTCCACTCAAACTATTGGTGCCCAGGCTCCGATTCTATTGTGAGGGGTGGCAGCGTGTGCGACTTAACGGCGCGTGTGTGTGCCTGATAGCGGTGACACTAATTGTTTCCGTGAAGCTATAGTACCTACTTGAGGAATTTTACGCCTACCCCCGCCACAACTTCACCGTGAAAAACATGAAAGTGCAGCCCGATAAGCAATGCTATCTTCTAGGTTTGTGTCGAAAAGTGTCGATAAGCACAAGTGATCTAAACCCGCCGATTTCTCAGTTAAAGGGCCTCGTCAGACAGAAAAAAATGTTTGCAAAAACAGTGTGCTGCGCCTATCGTAGCCCTCGCGTCACTATTATTGTTATTATTAATAGTACTATTGGTACTATTACTGCTATTAGTAAGTCACCCCAACGCTGATTTGGAGAAAAGCCAAAAGCGCAACCCGGCGAACGATAACAATCCCAAAACCTAGCAGGCAGGTCACGAATGCTATTGAAAATGCACGAATGGTATTCCAACGAGATCGGTTTAAGATGCCCGACCAGTCTCGCACAAAATTTCACACTAAGCAAAGCCTTCTTATTGTGTCTCGTGCAAACAACGAAACAAATTGCTTACCTGTCAATTTTGTGCCGTATAACACGCGCGATAACCCCCCCCCCTCGCCCCAACTCCGCACAAGGGGACTGATCGCATCACGTAGTGTGTACCGGTATATGGTAAGGCAGCCAGAGACAGATGCATGGTAGTACCCATTGCTGTCTCTGGAAGTGACCACACCAAAAATTAAATTAACCCATTGAAGCTGTCATCCATATGCAAGTCCTCCTCAGAGGCGGTTCTTAGCAGGATGAAGCTCACCCCCCATGCGACTCGCCCAATACCTCACGGCGCTTCGCGCTTGGTGCAAGCAATGTCTGCCTGGTTGGTGAAAACCCAACGTGCTCCGTCCCGGCATTGTAGGGATGCGAGGGTCTATGGTCATACGACTACGGCCGTGCACGATATGAGTACATCCCCCCCCCCCTAGGCTCACTTTGTAACGTCGAAACCGTGCACGACAAGTTACCGGAGGAGAGGGATGTGTTGGAGGCGATGACGATATTAATAGTATACGAATGTGACGTGAACAAGTTCAGTTTAGTGAACTATATCATGTATAGCGAGAAAACAATCGCTATACGTAGGTAATAGCGAGAAAACGACCGCTATCCTATTAGTAGGAGACAGATGGTGGCTGCAAAAGGCGGAAAAGGAAGCGGATAAGATAAGCGAAAAGCTTCTGTGGAAATATATGGAAATAACGTATTGAGCGCCCAAGTGCTGGGAGGCGTCTCCGTTAGGAGTAGGAACGGTGCTTCGTCTGGAGTTTAATCCAAAGTGAGAGGGGGGGGGAGGGGGTTGTACTCGATATTGATGCATGGCCGTAGTCGTACGACCATAGACGCTCGCATCCCTACAATGCCGGGACGGAGCATGTCGAGTTTTCATTGACCAGGCATAAACATTGCTGGAAGCGTCGTGAGGTGTTCGGCGAGTCGCATGAAGGGTGAGCTGCATCTTACTAAAACCCGCTTGCGACGCGGAGTTGTCTGGATGGCAGCTTCAATGAATTAATTGGGTGGGGGGGGGGGTCACAACGGAAATTCAAAAATACTAAATGGGATGGGGAAAACAAAACAACGACATTGACGGCTTTGGGGCAACCTTGTCAGGATATATTGACAATCCCGTTGTCTGGGGAATGGCCTCCCAGACATTTGCGGAAGGGGGCGGGGGGGGGTGTACTCATGTTGTGCACGGCCGTAGTCGTATGACCATAGACCCTCGCATCCCTACAATGCCGGGACGGAGCACGTTGGGTTTTCACCAACCAGGCAGACATTGCTTGCACCAAGCGCGAAGCGCCGTGAGGTATTGGGCGAGTCGCATGGGGGGTGAGCTTCATCCTGCTAAGAACCGCCTCTGAGGAGGACTTGCATATGGATGACAGCTTCAATGGGTTAATTTAATTTTTGGTGTGGTCACTTCCAGAGACAGCAATGGGTACTACCATGCATCTGTCTCTGGCTGCCTTACCATATACCGGTACACACTACGTGATGCGATCAGTCCCCTTGTGCGAAGTTGGGGCGAGGGGGGGGGGTTCTCGCGCGTGTTATACGGCACAAAATTGACAGGTAAGCAATTTGTTTCGTTGTTTGCACGAGACACAATAAGAAGCCTTTGCTTAGTGTGAAATTTTGTGCGAGACTGGTCGGGCATCTTAAACCGATCTCGTTGGAATACCATTCGTGCATTTTCAATAGCATTCGTGACCTGCCTGCTAGGTTTTGGGATTGTTATCGTTCGCCGGGTTGCGCTTTTGGCTTTTCTCCAAATCAGCGTTGGGGTGACTTACTAATAGCAGTAATAGTACTAATAGTACTATTAATAATAACAATAATAGTGACGCGCGGGCTACGATAGGCGCAGCACACTGTTTTTGCAAACATTTTTTTCTGTCTGACGAGGCCCTTTAACTGAGAAATCGGCGGGTTTAGGTCACTTGTGCTTATCGACACTTTTCGACACAAACCTAGAAGATAGCATTGCTTATCGGGCTGCACTTTCATGTTTTTCACGGTGAGGTTGTGGCGGGGGTAGGCGTAAAATTCCTCAAGTAGGTGCTATAGCTTCACGGAAACAATTAGTGTCACCGCTATCAGGCACACACACGCGCCGTTAAGTCGCACACGCTGCCACCCCTCACAATAGAATCGGAGCCTGGGCACCAATAGTTTGAGTGGAGTCGCGTGCTGTACATCATCGAATATTGTGTTTCGTGAATCGTAGCGCTACTATCGGACTGCCGCAAGAACAGCATACTAAATCTGTTTTTTTGTTTGTTGCGACCATCCGCAAGCACGCACGCGCCGAAACCCAACCACAATGTCGGCTTGACCTCCCGTATCGTGTCTGGGGTGGTGCTGTATGTCACTGATACCTTTCTCCAGGAGACGCCTCTTCCCCTGATTGGACGTACCGACGCACTACCGACGACGGTGAAGAGCCGTACTGCCCAAGGTACGAATACCCAGAGTTTCCGGGGGCAAGTCGAGGCAGCGCTGAGTGATAGCTCAGCGATGATGGTGTTGGGTGTGTATGTCGTCTCCTAAAACAATGAAAATAATCGTTTCACACTACAGTAGCTCCAGGAGTTAAGTTACCGTAATTTCACCCACCTCTGATCTACACACGAGTCGGCACCCGCACATACGATGGCCAAAACCCAACATTTGAGGAACGTCAATTTTTTAGGAACTATTCAATATGCTCAAAACATGCAACCCCTACTACTTCTACTGTACTCGTAGCACAGCTCTACCCCAAACGCGAACACGGTGCGCACGTTTCCCGCAAGCTGTGGCTACGGCATAGCACACAAGATGAGACATACCATGGGGATGGTCTTCCGAACTGCGTGTCTCGAGCCAAGGGGGGCACGCAAAACGAAAGTAGAGGTTAGCTGAAAAACGAGAGCTCGGCGGGATCGTTTCATGGATGCATCCCTCGGCGTAGACACTGTCCCTCCCCCGTGCCGAGAATCAATCAGACCGGACGTGTAATCTTGATTGCGTACCACACGGCATACTATTGAAAGGGCAGAAGATGGACCTGCTCGACAGCAGTGACAACTTCTTAAGTCGCAGCAGTAGCCCGAAACAACGGCGACACGTAGATCAAAGGTCGAGGCTCATAACCTGCATGGGCCTCTAAGCCCACAATTCAACACTTTGGACCCCATGAGGCCCCTCATGAGCGAAACCACGGTAGGGGTACAGGTACCCCCTTTGGGACTCAAGCATCACCGGCTGAGTTCCTGAAGGGAGGACCTACCGGTTAGTGACGCGCGCTCCGATAGAGGCAGAGGTATACCTTTATTTGGCTGAAACGGCTTCGATATTGCGGGGCTCCTTAACCCGAAACCGTCGCGATTTCATTATCGTGGTGCAAAACTTGTTGTTTTATACTCAGGCCAGGGGATTGTGCATTGGGTGATAAATCGTACCAGGTAGCACTTTTGGTTTTCTCCGAATCAGTTTTTAACTTACTAGATAGACCTCTTCAAGCGAGCAGCCTCAGGGAAACAATGGTGCACCTTTACCGTACGTAGCATGTGGCTAGTATGGTGTTTATACTGTTACGGGGGGGGGCATAGTAAACACTAGTAAATAGAACCAAACATTTTTAGTAAAAATAGGTAAATATGTATTAATAGTTTTTTGTGTGTGCCGTAGGTCCTGTTTAGTCCTGTTTACTAGTATTTACTATGGTCCCCCGTAATAGTATATTTGGGTTGATGACTACGTAGCGCAAACAATGCTGGGTCGGATTGCGCGAACAAAGTTATTCGAAGCCATGTTTCGGGTTTCGGGTGACATGGTGGCTTATCGATGGGCTCCTCGTGTGAGCAGCTCAGGCAGATAAGGCACCACCCCTACAAGGCATATTGCTCTGTTTTTAACGTGTGCCTTTTCACTGCCTGCCCCGCTGTCGTTTACTCGTGCTATGAACCCTTTCTTTGTCCGTCTCTTCCGCAAAGCGAGTGGCATCTCGGATACCCGGACTGTGCTGGAGACTCGCACCTCCTTGCGATACATACACATTTGTCGCGGTGGACTCTCTTACTTTACGTCGATTTATACGTACATATAGCGGGGATGAGGAAACGCACAGAAGAAGTCAGCGACGACTTACCGGTTGAAAGGTGTCGTACGTGCTGTTACCCGTTGTCCGCCACACAGCCACACCACCACGCCACCACACCAGATGGCCGGTACACCAAGTTTCACCGATGTTTAGGCGTGATACATACCGTCAGTCAGTCGGTCAGCGAGTCATTGGGCCAGTCGGCGATAGCAGCCGCAGCGGGGCCACGAAAGAGCACGCCAGGGTTGGAGAGAAAATTGCATACTTTATTTTGGGCAGTTGTACTAAAGAATATCGTATACTTGGTACTACAGTACAGTATATAGTACAACATGACACTACAGTATATAGTACAAAAATAGCACTTGTTTGTTCGGCGTTTTTAAGATTGAGTGGAAAAAATTGCTGCCACCTAGCGAACCTGGTTGTTTGCTGCGTAGTTCAGTGTGAATCTTTCGAATTGTACTGCCCTTATCGTTTTTCCAAGTCGTGGCAGAGATGCATGTCTCCCCTCCGATCATCTTTATACCCATAAAAAGACGTTTTGCACGTCACTACGCTTGCGGAGACCGTGCCTTCGTCTACCAAAGCATATTGTTTCATTCATGTTACCATTCGTGCATTATAGTAGGTTTAGCACCCGCTATAACCCCTACCCCTTAGTGACTCATGCATAGCAACAAAAAACGCGTCAAGTTTGGTTTGTCAACCTTTTTTTCTAGGAAGGGCGTTCAACCGGCTCCGAGGGGTGTGATACCAAATTAAGATTGTCACACACGTGTTACACGATGAGTACGGTCGCTGACTCTGTAGTGGGGTTGATCTCACGTTTGCCCTCCTTGCGATACATACACATTTGTCGCGGTGGACTCTCTTACTTTACGTCGATTTATACATACATATAGCGGGGATGAGGAAACGCACAGAAGAAGTCAGCGACGACTTACCGGTTGAAAGGTGTCGTACGTGCTGTTGCCCGTTGTCCGCCACACAGCCACACCACCACGCCACCACACCAGATGGCCGGTACACCAAGTTTCATCGATGTGTAGGCGTGATACATACCGTCAGTCAGTCGGTCAGCGAGTCATTGGGCCAGTCGGCGATAGCAGCCGCAGCGGGGCCACGAAAGAGCACGCCAGGGTTGGAGAGAAAATTGCATATTTTATTTTGGGCAGTTGTACTATAGAATATCGTATACTTGGTACTACTGTACAGTATATAGTACAACATGACACTACAGTATATAGTACAAAAATGGCACTTGTTTGTTCGGCGTTTTTAAGATTGAGTGGAAAAAATTGCTGCCACCTAGAGAACCTGGTTGTTTGCTGCGTAGTTCAGTGTGAATCTTTCGAATTGTACTGCCCTTATCGTTTTTCCAAGTCGTGGCAGAGATGCATGTCTCCCCTCCGATCATCTTTATACCCATAAAAAGACGTTTTGCACGTCACTACGCTTGCGGAGACCGTGCCTTCGTCTACCAAAGCATATTGTTTCATTCATGTTACCATTCGTGTATTGTAGTAGGTTTAGCACCCACTTTAACCCCCACCCCTCAGTGACTCATGCATAGCAACAAAAAACGCGTCAAGTTTGGTTTGTCAACCTTTTCTTCTATTAATAGGAAGGGCGTTCAACAGATCACAGCTGTCACCGTGCTCCACGCGTGTCGTATATACATCTCCTTACTACAGCAGTACGTGCGGTTTCTAATTCGGACGCACCCAGTACCTACCTCCAGTATGTACCCGGTCTGCTGTGTATTATGTGGGGCTCATGCTGTATTCCTCACAGTGCTTCGACACTGTTTTCCCGAAGTGCGGACGGAGCCCATGTTGAAACCGTCACTGTGAATTGACAAGGTTTTCTCTGTGAAGCCGCAAGGGTCTAACAACCGCTGGGACTACTCCGAGTCACGATGAGGCCTTCGCACGTACGTACGACTAAAAGTAAGGACTGGACCCACGAACGGGATTCGAGATGGCATATGGCGCGTGCTACGATAGAGGTACAGTAAATGTATACCTTTTTTTGGCTGAACCGTTTTCTAAATGACCTACAGTAGTAATAGTAAAGCCTCCTCAACCCAAAACCGTCGGCATTCTTGTCTGTTGTGGTGCAATCTGATCTGTTTGTTTGTGTACTTACAGTGGCCCATGGGATTGTTCATCGAGTATCACATTGTTTTTCGTCGAACAAAATCAGTTTAAGGGTGAGGTATAGAGCATCTCAAGTGACCACCCTTTGAAGGCAAAAAAGGGCGCAGCTCTACCGTAGGACGCGTCATATTTGACTTGCCCGCAGCTACAATATAGGCGCGAACACACTACAGCGTGCTCACCGATGAATCGACGGCGACCAGCCCTCGAAGACTTGATGTCAGTAGAATGCATACAAGCACTTTGGCCGTAGGGTTGATGGGCGACATGACGGCTGCTCCTTCTTGCTTGTCCTTCACAAGCAGGATGACAATGCGGGGGATATCTGAAGGTGCGCGCATACAGTTTCAGCCACAAAAGGTCGACGTGGTGGCAAAAGCGAGGTGAGCAAAGTGCATATACAGTACATGGAAGCTAGTGCAAGCACATGTAAATAAAATAGAGTGTAGGGTATTGTTGGGTGGGATTTATTTATCATTGACGTGAGTTACTGTAGTGTCAGTTCGTTACAGTAGTAGTTTACACACCTCCTTCGAGACACACTATTCCATACACCATATGTATCATCAATTCCTACTCCATGATCTAGATCTTTTCAAGGCCGATGGATCCCCCATCATCTGCATGATCTGTAAGATCTTTATGATCTGTATGATCTATGAATAGCTCCTGTTTTCGGGTGGGAGCGGTAACACCTGCATATCTACTGTAGGCTGCCATGTTTCCTTGATTATAGAGTTGCAGCCCTACAGTAGACAGATCCTGCACAACACAACATATGCACAGACAGGTTACTACCTCAACGATCTAGATTGATCTATTTGATCTATCTGTCGATGGCCTATCTGTAGATGATCTGTCCGAGGTGTGGTGCATTCACACAGTAGTGCAGCTTCCTAACCCTACTTGTAGCTCTACATCCTCCATTCCTTATCCCATCAAATAAGTACACCAACAAGAACGGGAAACGGGTTGCGAGCGATGCAGTGATCTCACCGTATTTAGACGATTCTCTAATCACTGCAACAGTAGTTGCCTTATTCTAGCTTCGAGTGTTAATTGTATTGTTTAAGTGATGTTAAGGCATTCACTAGTACTGCTGTAGGAGCGCAAGGCCTTGACATGTACAGTCAACCATTGACTGGAGGGGTTTTGTTTTTGACCTTGGATATTAATCGCACCAGAGATAAATGGACACCATGTTCCGCATAATAACTGGGCCGGGCACACAATATACCGAAACGGGGACAAGTATTTCCGGAATACGCAAAACACTGTGCGAGTAGATGAAATACTGTAGTATGTAGGAACTGTGTTTCCTGTTATACGGTACTATAGTCTCCCCGCGATTAAACGATTCTCCTCTGATCCAGTACCTATAGTATGGTACTGTAGTAGTAGAAGCAGTAGCACGGTATCCTCGTAATACTGTAGTAATAATGTCAATAATACGGGTACGAGCTGGTCTAAACGACAGGTGGGACTTTACGGCTTCGGGGATTTGCGCCGTGGATTCCGACAGTTAAGACACATACTTTGGCACGCTTGTTTTCATGGCAATGTGAAAAAAAAAACTTCTAGATTGATTTTTCGATTTTGTTTTTTCGTTCTCAAGGCCCAATGTTTCGTTTTACGGGGGGTTTTCGGCATCTTTAACCTTCACTGACCCACAAAAAAAGGGCCAGTCTTCACGTTTTTTATATTGCCATGAAGACCAACCATGTCAATTTTTGTTCCCAAACTCTGAGACACCATGGTGCAAAAACATTTACCTGGAAGGGTAATTTGCCCCCCAAGGTTCCAATGTTTCTCGATATATTTTGTTATACTGTAGTACTTCGGGAGGCGTTTCTGAACACAGCGTTTCAGGCTCGCAGAAACCAAATATGTGACATGGACGTCTTCCTCATGTTGATGTGGTCATGCGAAGACGTTCAGTGTCTAATTACTCGTCGTGTTGACCGAAATATGGCCTGAATATATACATATACTATTGGTTTTACTACAGGAAAGTAATCCTGGCCAGGTTCTGGTAGGAAATAGTGCCTCCGCAAGAATATGACCATACTCGTAGCTCTCTCGAACTACAGTACAACTCGCACGCAAAATATCTGTGTACCGATGTGTTTCCCTTGTCCGAGAGCGGTTGCGTAGATATCGATATTCAACGTCGAAAAATTCGGCGTGTTCTTGATTGTATGGCCAGAAGGCGAAAGGCTGTGCTTCTTGCTGGAACCAGCTCGTAGCAATACTGTAGTCATTCGTACCAGTAGAAATACATATATTATTGCTTCGATTTCCGTGCACACGATCGCTCCTGGGGTTGAGTCCCGACGATGGAATGTAGCAGTATACGTACAAACCATACGTTCCAGTTTACCTTCTGAGCACGACCGAGCGGAACACCAGGTAAGAGAGTTACCCTTGGAAGGCATCAATAACTAAAATGCCACCTGAATCTCGATGCACTGTTCTTCTTGGAGCATCACAACAAACCGAAAATGCAACACAATGCTTCCGGAATATGCTCACTACCCCCTACTTTTGGTTTTCCAATCAATTGACCGTCGTTGCTACACAACAGGAACAGGCGCCCGGAACGAGCTAAACAATTCGCAAGCTAGTTGATTACTACCTCATGTAGGTATGCCACAATACTGTATAGGTACGAGACGTGTGCATAGACTGTTCTGTGCCAGGTATGCCGAAACTGGTGTAGTGCGACCCCCAAAGGTTTTCAGCCCCCCCTCGTATGCTCGAACACCGGCGACGATAGCCGTCTGATATAAGGCGCCAGGTCACGCCTGCACAAAACCAAACGACCAGCACGTATTAGTATCCATAGATCCCACCGCATGTGGAACGTAGTACGTAAACGAAGCCTGCGAAAGACAAAACGACGTCAGTACGAAGTCAGTGGCAGCGGCAGCACCAGCGGCAGCATCACCAGCGGCAGCCTCGCTCTAGGGGCACACGATGCAATAGACTTATCAACGTTTCAACGGGCCATACAGGCTCCCTTCAGATATAGTGCCCGGTGCAGCTACTGCTACTTACTGATGTATGCGCAGTAGGAATTTGTGTATCCTCGACGGGCTGTAACGGACAAACGTTCGGTACCACAAATGGGGAACCATCGGTAACCGTCGGAAACCTCGGGAAACGCTCGGGAACCGTCAGTATCCTTCGGTGAGCTGTCTGTCTGCCTGTCTGTCTGTCTGTATGTATGTCTGTCTGTCTGTCTGTCTGTCTGTCTGTCTGTCTGTCTGTCTGTCTGTCTGTCTGTCTGTCTGTTTGTCTGTTTGTCTGTCTGTCTGTCTGTATGTCCGTCTGTCCGTCTGTCTGTTCTCATGGTGGATCTCGGCGGCAGCGGAAATACGTTCATACGTTCGGGGACAGCGTATGCCGTATATGTTCAAGAACTGCTCACACGATTCGAAAACTACTGCTGTGTTGCAGCGGACTTCTCTGAAAAGTAATTTATTTTGGGCGAGGGAGATCAAGCCACAGGGGAGGCTGACTATGATGTAGATGACCAGCAAACTGGCGCCGAATTTTCCAGCCTGACTGAGGAGTGAGCAATCAGGTCAGCAGAAAATCACATGCTACTGGGTTGATAATTACACCACCGTTTTTGGGGACAAACTACTTGGGTTCAGTGTGGGATGATTTCTACAGAGATACACGGGTTACGAACTCTGCACTCCCGTTGTGAGCACAAACTGCTACAGTTTACTCGGATTTATTGTGACGGGTACGTTATTATATGTAGACGGAAATGGGTTAAGAAGTGCACCACGTTTTGGACACACTACGCATGTAAGTACACGACACTATTTTTCAACATACCGACTCTTGAATTTATTGTTTTACGCTAAATGGCAACCTGGCTTTCTTGTTAGCCTGTTTCTTAGTATTATTATGGTATTTATGTGTCCTGTACCGTACGTGGATGTAGCGAGAGATCGATTCCGCCGGAAAAAAAGGGGTTGAGAACTGCTCCCGAGATTTTCGGGACAAAGCTACTTGGGGTTACATACGTAGTGTGGCAAATTTATTTTAGAAACGTGAAAAAGGCGGCTCTTCTGCTCTTTGCTTGCGTGGTTGTACTGGAGGTGTATTAAACAGAACAGACCGGTCCTACGGTAGAGGCTTATGATTCCATGATTTCGCTGCCACGTGTAGGCCACCCGGGCGAGTGGCTCTCTGCACCTCGCCCAAAATTTGACCCGGGGATATACAGTAGGATGTTGGCGAAGCATACATACTGTAATATGGAACCCAATGGCGGTACAGTACATGCTACCTGGTACATATCGCAACACCAACAACCATAAACGCTTGAAATCTCAAGGTGCACAGTGCTGTACTGCAGTCACTGGCCACAGTGGCTCCAAAACGGCTGAAACAAAACGAGCCATAAGTTATCCCTGTACCGTAGAGACATTTGTCTTGCCAAGGTAGAGAGGTGCACCATTTTGTTTGTGAGGTTTCTCACTTGAGGAGCTCTATACTAATAGCAAGTAAAAAAATGATAAGAGAAAAATGGAAGTGCAACCGAAGATCAAAATTCCATAGCCTACAGTAGGTATAAAACAATCATATTACGGGGGACCATAGTAAATATGACTGTGTATTGTTCGTAAAACTAGGCAATTATATAGGTTTTAGTGTGTACCGTAGGTCCTATTTACTATGGTCCTCCGTAATAGTGCGATAAAAGGACGGCCTTTATTTGGACGATTTTGGGTTAAGGTCTCCCGTCATCCGCAAACTATTTTGGCAGAGAAAAGTGCTATACCCCTACCGTAGCACCAGTCAACAACAACAAACAGCATGTACAGGGGCAGTAATCAGTTCTTCAGTGGAGGAGCTCCATTATTATCATCATCATCATCATCATCACCATCATCATCATCAGCGGCAGCATCATCAACATCATCATCATTGTCATCATCACCATTGTCACCATCATAATTGTCATCATCATCATCATCATCATCATCATCATCATCACCATCACCATCACCATCATCGTCATCATCATCATCATCATCATCATCATCATCATCACCATCACCATCACCATCATCGTCATCATCACCATCATCATCATCATTATCAACATCATCAACATCATCATCATTGTCATCATCATTATCAGCATCATCAACATCATCATCATCATCAGCATCATCATAATAATCATCATCATCATCATCATCATCATCATCCTTATCATCATTATCATCATCATCATTATCATCATCATCATCATCGTCGTCGTCATTATCATCATCATCATTATCATCTTTATTGTATATCTTTCGAATTGCATTATCATTATCGTTTCCTGAGTCGTGGGAGAGAGAGGTTCCTCCCCTCGGCCATATGCCTGTATCGCAGCTTCCTGCAATACCCTGAGTATCTCGACCACCGTATTTTACTGTTTCAAGAAAAAAATGCGGGGGTGGTCGGGTGGGGCGGCAGAAAAGAAGGCACAGATTTCTGGCTTGGCTGGCCAAACCAGCGACTAGCTCACGTCTGCCCGTGCTCGTCACAGGGCCTCGTGCTTGCTCGTACCGAACGTGGGGATGCTGACCTGCACGCGATGCCTTTCTCCAAAGGACTGCGTGCGGGGCCCTTCATCCCTGCACCAAACTTGCTCTATCCCAGTTCCCAATACAGACATGCCTCATTCTCTCTACCAATAAACCCTGCTTTGTCCGTTACTTCGTTTTGCGGAGGCCGTTACTCCGTCTACGGACAAAGCTACCCATCATCACCGTCATCATGTCAGCACATTTGGTTAAGAACGTGCAATCCCTACAACAGCACGGCCCGTCCACTGTGCTGTCCCACTGGGCATTGACCTGCGATCCCAACAGATTCCTAATCAACCTGATCCCGAAGAGTTTCGACCAGACACAAATACTACAGTACTACTGTAGACAAGCAACAACATCGTCAACAATCAATCGTTCTCACCGGTTTCGGTGGCGCTTTTCCTGTCTCTGTCGCTGATACCGATATTACAGCACAGCAGTACTACGGCAGATAAGCACTATCGCTGTTGTTGTTGACGGTGGCGTGCAGACTGAAGGGCACAACGCTGCTGTTAGACCCGCTGACGGCGATGTGTCGCTGCCTGTTGTTGTTGTTGCTGCTGTTTGTTGACGTGGCTGTCTGGACACTGTGGGCGGAGGTGACTGATGATTCTGGTAGGTCTCAAGGCGATGGCTTCGGAATTTAGGTCACTGAACAACAGAGTGCAGTAGCCCCTCGTACACACGAGTTGTGAAAAAAAAGCTTGTAAACGCTGCACAGACTGACAACCAACTGGCAATGTGCGGGTCGTGAACCCGATCGATTGGTGGAGCTGATGCATCACGGACTGAACACGTGTCTTCCGTAGAGCAGTTGTGTGTGGTGGCGGTGCTGTTGGCGATGGGGTAATGGTGCGTTCTGGTAATCGCAAGGTCGCCGATTCGGAGTATAGTCAGACGAACGCTGATTCTTCTCGTGGGAGTTGTGGGAATGTCTCGAAATCGCGGCTGTCTTCTTTGGGAAAAGTGGTGCGACAGTCAGCCATTGATACATATATACAATCCACCTCCGCATTGCTGTTGTATGTAGCGTTGACGAATTTCAGTTAAAAAAAGTAGTCCGCACGTTCGGGGAAATAAATCGAACCGCCCGTTACATACATACGAATCGTGTGTGTGTGTGCAACGTGTGCTTGGATAAAAATGCTACTGGATGCGGCGCCAGCTGAGAAACTTCTGTCCCGTCGCAAAATATCGCAAAATGTGTATTTCGGCCCTTCAGGATATATTCTGAACGTATTTATAACATTTAAGTACCCGGTACACATCAGTCAGGGCGCGAAACCACACCAACACCCGCTATTGTGGACCAGGCTGGATCAATGGTGTTTTTACGCGAAGCAGGGTACAGTACAGTATGTCCCACGCAACATTGAGCGATCGGCTGCTGTTGTTATTATGTGAGGCAGGGCATATTATACTTACAGCGCTAGTAGTATTATACTTAGTATTATACTTACAGTAGTATGACGCATGCTACGATAGAGGTGCTCCATGTTGTTTTGATGAGGGTGGTCTGGTCACTTGACGAGCTCTATACGACCTCACCGCAAAAAACGAATCTGGAGGCAACCATAAGCGCTACGCGATGAACACTCTCATGGTGGCCTACTGTAACTGTACCACGAAATATATTGTACAGTACAGTAGTAACACAACAACAAGTGTTGCACTGAAAGTCCGACGATTTCGGGCTAAGCAGGCCGATCGTTCAGAAAACGTTTCAGGCGTAAATTGTTATCTAAAACCACGCGACATATATCCTATACCCTAAAGTCAGTACATTCTGTAGTTCGGACTGGCTGATGTTGTTATGCGAGGCAGGGTACAAACAGCAGTATAGGTGGCCCCTTCCGAGGGACCCTATTATAATTGCGTTATATGTTGGAGGTTCTATATATACCGACGTCCCTTATTGGAGTTGGTACCGGTCCCGTACATATACCTGGTATTCAATGGTGGGCTAATACGATGCGCAGAAACTCGAGGTCCCTGCTACACAGCAGTTTTCCATTGTCGCGGGATCCCTTAAGCATGCCTACCTGCTTTATATCCTTCGCTATATTCGGCATAAATTTACGAAAGTGTAAGACCCCCTTGTGTTTCGTGCGAACGACGAGCCAAAATTTGTTTAAACTCCCATTTACAACAGTAGTATTAGGAATTGCGTATTAGGAATTGCGTTATGTATCGTGCGCACTACAATAATAGTAATTATTATATGAATAGCAGTGGTAATAGTGTAGAAGGTAGTAGCTATAAGTACAGTAATACACCGTATGTATGCAGTATTACTGCAGTAGTACCTTTATTATAGCGATGGTGCAACTTTAGGGCATTTTTCACTTGAAGGAGTACGCTCGGTATCGATCTTGAGCGGAACGACAATTTTCGGTCTGCAAGGTGGCTGCCTGTGGTACCTACATGTATATGCTATATCGGAGTAGACACTAGGTTGTCTCAATCAGCATCAACACGGGTTAATGACGGACGAACTACCTGGTACTGTAAGAGTTCTTCGTATCGGGGCATATGACCAACGTTCGTTTTGACTGGCTAACTATAAAAAAGCTGAACACAAACTCGGTGCTCGATATTTAACATTTCACATCAAAATAGGGATAAAACAGCGTTAAGCACCTGGC
>MEHQ01004461.1:527419-586900 GCA_008828725.1 Saccharina japonica
TGAATTGTCGCCTTGGTTCTTTCAGTACAGCCATCGGCAGAACCCACAAAAAAAAGTACCGTTCTCAGATGGTTACTACTGTACTACTACTACTACTACTACTACTACTACTACTACTACTACTACTACTACTACTACTACTACTACTACTACTACTACTACTACTTACTACTACTACTACTACTACTACTACTACTACTACTACTACTACTACTACTACTACTACTACTACTACTACTACTACTACTACTACTACTACGACTACTACTACTATACTTGCAGGTGGTTTCTCGCGATAATGCACTGTTGTTATGAAGAGTTTTCGAGGCGATTCAAGTCCGTAACGACGCGAAGACGCGAAAACGCCATTGGCACAGGTGCTCCTCTTGGAGGCCAGGACAGGCCGCCATGACTGCCCAGGGCGACGAGCGAGCTACGTACGTAGGACATGTGGAAGGGGGACCTCGCCTCGCTGCCGCATTCCTTCTCGGTGGGAGAAACTCCGCGGTGTCGTACTTCTCACAGCTGTATCCACGCCGATCGTCGTGGGTGTAGATGGGCGCCGAGGAGGTGGCAGCACGCATGCACGCACGATGGATGGTGTCACGAAGGGCAAAGAGCAACGCCACGGTAGGGTTGGCGCCTAGCTCTTCACGCGAAGAGCCCCATATAACACACGAAACACGGCATGACTTCGAAGAAGCTTGTTCGTGCAACCTGTCCTACAGTAAACCATACCTGGTACCTGGTACTACTGTAGGCAGTATATATATGTTAACAGTTAACAGAAGTATCGCACTAAGCAGCATTTACTCACTTGAGGACACACCACCAAAACCACAGCAGCACGGCGAGTGCAGCCAATACGAGGCTTCTCGCTACGAAACAAGTCCCACACGTTAGCCCAAGCTCGGCCGCTTCAGAATCTGTAGATGCCGGTTTGGTGGACATCGGCCCCTTATTTTTACGGCTCCCACAATCAGTGATGCATATATTGGGCTGCTATATACAAAATAAGCACAGTTAGCACTGTCATTAGACACGTATTTACGCCAAAACTGGCTCTTTTTATGTCACGAGATCCAGTTAGAAAATAAACCAATCAGAGCCAGTCAAATGTCGTCGTCATGATGAACGGCCCGAAAACCAAACACAAATCAGCTCCACGCTACTCGTACGTGCGTGATGATGTTGGGCAGCCTCGTTCGAGCTGCCTGCCAGGTACTCTCTGCTCGTGACGCTGCTTGCACTTTGAATAGTAACTCCTGGGGTAAGCACCCTCTACGACACAACCCACAGCCCACAATAGACGAGGCCCAAGCCCGCTTGTCTCGCGGAACCCCGGCGCTCATGGCGATGACTGCCCACACGTTACGGCAGCAACCGTCCGTGCCAGATCAAAACCAACTGCTACAGCAGCAGCGGCAGCAGCGGCAGGATGACCCAGCCCATGCGCAGCGGCGATCGCGCGCACTATGCTTGGTTGGCTGCAGTAGCAGCCAAGCCTGCTACTTGCGCCTGCGGGACTCTGACCACTTCACTCAACTCTTGAAAACCGCAGGCAGCCATAGACGACCCCGGACGCCGATGAGCAGTTAAAACCGTAGCCTCAGCCGACCCCGGACGCTGATGCGCAGTTAGCACCAACCAGCTGCAGCAGTCATTGTCCGGATCTGCTGCTGTGTCAGCAGCAGCAGCAGCAGCAGCAGCAGCAGCCATGGCTACTGCCTGGTAATATTGCTCAGCAATGCTGGTAGTCTCCCTCTCATAGTACAATCAATCGTACGCATATGAAGCTTTGTCCGTAAATATAACGACCGTTTGGAATTCATATAAATATTAAAACGGTCTTTATTTTTAGGTACACAGTGGTAGGGAATAATATGATAAACGAATTACTGCTATGGAGAGCCGAAAATATAGTTCAGTTGAGGCTTGTTTTTTCATTTGTGAAAGAAGCGTAACGTATACAACCAAAACACACTAAAGTGGCATTTTTTGAGCGTGGGTTTTTCCTCTGCAACAACGCGGATTTTACTGTGTGGTTTGTTTTGATAGATAGCCTATAACCTAAAGCATGTATTAATCTGTTAGAGTGTTGAAGTAAATGAGGCAAATCATTCCGCGCAAGAACAGATGAAAAATATAGTCCTTTTCGGCCATTTCTCCTTCAATTTTGAATATGCTTTTGACGTGATGGACTAATACACCCGCGGCGACCCTGCAGCCATGGCCGCGAAGTATGAAGAGCATACCATCACCCTGAGTAACCGGCGATCAAAGTTCAGCCAGTACGTAGTGTTTATTCAAGATATTCAAGGAAATACTATTTCCGTTTTTTTGTTCTTGCTATGGTTGTTTTGATCGATACGAAAAGACAAGACATGGAGTGAATTGACACACGACACGCAGTGAGGCGTGCAAGTGTGGAGGGCGTAAGCTTTATTTTTACCCATCCGCCGGAGGATAAAATAAAAAAAATAAAACATGATATTTCGGCGGAATAAGCGTTATTGTCGCCAGTATTGCACTAAACAAAATGAAGTCGATGGCAAGAAACGGCCCCGGGCGCTTCGCTCCCTCGGCCTTGCCCCTTTTGGTATGGGCTCCGCGCCAATTTATTTAAATGCTAGCTCCACAGGTAGGACGATGTGCGTGCGGCCGGCAAGTCCACTGTACCAACCCCCAACGAAAGCGACCTTCGTGATAGCTCCTGAGTACCTGAGTTCGTCTTCGCATGTTGCGCTCTTGTTGTTGACGACTGTTGTGTTTTTTATCCTTGCCCATGACCAATACTGCTCGAGTTGATGGACGCAACTCCTGTCTGGGCGGGTGAAACCAATGAACCAGTGACAGTGAGACAGTGAGTATACCCTGGTAACGTAGCCATGGTCATTGGGTAAAACTATTGGTGGTGTCATTGACCACAGCAGTACGCCGCAGTACGCTCGCACGTATACGTATGGTGTCCCTGGTTTAGAGATACATATATATGCTCTTCGATTGTTTTTTGTACAGCACAGAATAACCAACAGCAAAAAAGGGGGGATGTACATGAGTTGACCTTTTCACCTTTTTCATGGCGCGTCATTGTACTCGCCATGGATGGGATGCCACGGGACGCCAGGCAGGGCAGTGTCACGACGTGTCGTCATGGTACTCCATGGCACTTCATGGGCTCCAACAAACTGGCATGGTGTTTCATGGCAATGCCATAGGGGTGTCATGGACATCCATGGCACGTCATTTCATGGCATGCCATGAAAAACACCATGGCATTGCCATGGTATTGGCCTATGGCATTACCACGGGAAGGCCCATTCATTGGTAATTCCATGGCAAAGCCATATAGTAATACCGTGGCCCTGGCAAGATCTCATGGCAGTCCCATGGTCTATGCATGGTATCGCCATGGGGGGCCATGGTATCGCTATGGGTTACTATGGCAATACAGCCCATGGCGTTGCCATGGCAGGCCACGCCAATGCCATTACCATGCCATGCCATGTCATTGCACTGCCACGATAGTCCATGGCAATGCCATGGGTTACCATGGAATTACCATGACACACCATGGCAATGCCATGATGGTCCATGGTAATGCCATTGCAAGCCATAAAGGTTGGTGGTAATACCATGGCGTGCCATGAAGGTTCATGGCAATGCCATGGCGTGCCATGGAGGTTCATGGGAATGACATGGCGTGCCATGCAGAAAAATTGGAATTGAATGCTATGGCATGCCATGACATACCATGGCAATGATATGGTGGTCTATGGCAATGCCATGGTGGCCCATGGGCAAAATCAAACATTGTAGATCTTGTACTCAATCATGCCGGTGCCATGGTGTATGCCGTGGCCAGTGCCATGCCATTGCCATAGCATTATTATGGCGTGTTGCCAGGACGGTTTGCGATGGCAATGCCATGGCAGCACCGTGCCAATGCTATGGGCTGCCATGGTGCGCCACGACCCATGGCATTATCATGGTGGTATGCCAGGGCACGCCACGGCATTACGATGTCATTGCCACGGCTTGCGACGGGACTTTACGTGACAATTACCCAGAGTTTAGTGTTGATTCACCAAGAAAGACGCTGCTGCAGGGCTCAGCTGTTATTGCACGCTGGTCTGTGGGATTTGGTTGGTGTGTTGGAAAATGCGAAACGTAAGGCCTAACTACCGGGGATGGCTCGTAAACGCCCTCGTAGTCGTGATTTAAATCTCGCCTATATGTATTCGTGATTTTCAGTTCCAGGGTTATATGACATGCCATTTATTAAAAGCGTCAAATAGTAATTCGTAGCGTATAATTGATCCCCGATGTATCACATTTGAGCAGCAGTGCGCTCACGGCAAAGACAGCTATACCGGCTATACACGGCATACGAAAGCACTCAACACTCGTAGTCGGCACCGAACTTGATATAGAAGCGCAGGGTGGATGTATCATTGCTATACTGTATACTCCTGTCTGAGCGCTGTCCGTGGGTTCTCTATTTTCGGTTCTCGTTTCTTGCACGGCATGGGGTTTCCACATTTTTTGCCGGCGAAATAAAGTTACAAAGCTGGCTGGGTGGCCCCGGTACTTCGGAATTTACCACACACCGCGACGGAGGCCATGCACTGCTCTCTCTCGTTCTATCGCATACTGGCTTCTTCGTCAAAGCCTGCTCCCGTTCCTCGGTCTACGGGCCACCGAAGGGAGAGTTTTAGAACGGTGACATAGCGGTGCCTCTGCCTGCTTATCCACCGCCCTACTATAGTATGTCTCGTTCTGGTGTGTGTTCAGACGGGTGTTGTTCCTGCACGTCTTCTGGCCGGCGTGATTTACAGCCGGGGATACAGGCCATGTGGGATGCACACCTTGCAGTGAAGGTCGCCCTCGAGGCAGGAGCGAGCGCCAGCGCGTGTCCAGGGGTATCCTGCCCGCCCATCGTGGTTGCCACTTTGGCCAATGATGAAGGTATGGTCGATGCTTTACTCGAGAAAGGTGCAGATCCCGATAAGCCGATTACAGTCGAAGCACCGTTCCTAAGTCTGGGCGTTGATTTCAAATTCTCCGTTCCCGGCGAACGAGCCCTTCATGTAGCGGCCAGACGAGGGAATGTCGAAATTGTCCGCTTGCTGCTACAGCGATCCAACGCGGCTGATCCCAATGCCACCGACAACGAAGGCTGCACCCCACTCGTGAGGACTTGCGCCTGTCAGCACGTATGCGCGGAAGTGGTGCGGTTGCTGCTAGAGGCGGGCGCCGACCCAACCTTGGGAGAAAAACGCGGGAGTATACCTCTGCACTTCGTGGCCCTGAAGGGCCATATAGATGTGGTCGACATGCTCTACACATCAGCACCCGCCACGCTGAACGACTGCACTGCCGACGGCATCACGCCGCTCTATGCAGCGTGTAGCGAAGGCCACGAGAGCATGGTGTGCCGGTTGCTGTCGCTGGGGGCGATGCAGCCATTGTCCACGACTGCATGCAAGGCGTGTCCGCTGTTTGTGGCCGTGCAGAAAGGCTTTGTGGGCGTGGTGCGGATCCTAATCAACGAACGAGGGATCAGGGCGGTCGGGGGCGAGGAACAAGTGCCAAAAGCTCTGATGGCGGCCATTCTCCGCCGTCAGTCGAGAATCCTCCGGCTGCTGCTCACGGTGGACGGAGATGAGAAGAAGCTGGCCAACACGGTTCTCGAGGATGGTTGCTTCCTTCACTATTGCGCTGCCTACTGCTATACCGCCGGAGTGAGCGTTCTCCTCGAGATGGGGGCGGACGAGGCGCTGTGTGATTTGAAAGGGTTTACCCCTCGAGACGTCATCGGGCTGTGTCTCAGTTTAGATGGCGGCCCCCAGGTTGATGGGGCCAAGGAACTCGCCACTCGCCTGATGCTGGAGCGCGGCCCAGCGTACCGAGCTCGATCGTGGGCGTGGCCTTCTGATGAAGAAGCGGGTGTCGGTGGTAGCTATGATTTTTCTGCTGCGGTTGCTGCTGCTGCTCTCTCGTCTCCGCCAGCCTTGAATAGTTCGGCTGTTTTCGGTGTTGCCGGTGTACGCATCTTCCGGCCGAAGGAGAAAAACAGCAACAGCAAGCTGTTCGTGAAGCTGGTCGGCAGGTGAGCACCGTCGTAGATCGTATTCGTAGCTGCGGCTTATATCCCTTTTTTTTTCAGAGATACAGTACAGTACAGTTAGTAGCTCTTTTCGATACTGCAAGGCCATTTACCACTACGTACTACTCTTTTACCACTACTATTAGTAGCTGTGCGCCTGGTTGGACACTGCTGTACAGTGTGTACAGAGGCATAGGTAGACGACATGTATAGGAAAGCATAAGTAAACGCAACAAGTTGACACTTTAGCCAACCCGACTCATCCAGAACCCTGCCCAGCACCCTGCAACCCCGGCCCCGAGCCATCTCACTCCATTGCCGGAGTTGAATCCGTTGTCTTCGGTGCGGGAGTACCGTAGTAGAACACTTCATTGCGGGTTTTAATTGCTTTGTTTGCCTAATCGCTGGTGAGTCTTTGAACTCTTATAAGCGTAGGTAATTTCCTTGACGATCAACGCTACAGGTAGGGGGGGTGCCCCCATTCTCACACCTTGTGTACGGCTTAGAGCAACGCCACGGTAGGGGGTTTAAGTTAGTGTTTTCCTTCTGAGGAAATACCAGTGACTATGATTGATGACTATTATTGCGGGGGACCATAGTAAACACTAGTAAATAGGACCTACGGTAAACACAAAATCCTATATATTCACCTATTTTTACCAACAATATTTGGTCCTATTTACTAGTGTTTACTATGCCCCCCCGTGAGAGTATACTCCTGAAGTAAGCATCTACCGGTTTATAATATACGTTTACTATTATAATATATCAGGTATTTGTTTCACGACTAACGCATATAATTTTCGGTCGGTTTGCTCGAACACACGTCTCTGAAGTCACGTGTCGGGTGACTTACTAATAGTATTGAGCTCTTCATTCGAAGAGCTGAGAAAATACGGCAACGCCCCTGCAAGGTGGCATTGCTCAGTAGTACGCCACTCGCGCGAGTGGCTCTCTAAATCGCTCAAAAAGTTGCCTCATGATTGTTGTTAGCGCATTTGTAAATAAGGGTGCGCCTGTCGATACTGTAGGCATTAGTAGTAGCTACTGATGTAGTTTTGAACGCGACCGAGCCGAGCACGATGCGCACGAGCTCGAGTTGTTCGTTTCAGTTCTTCTCGCGCTCGCTTTGATAGTACTAGTAGTGTGCATTTACTATGGAGTGCAAACTGTAGTGTGGGGGTGGGGAGGGGCAGAGCCATGCTTTGAGACCTTGAGTCTAGGAAATAATTTATCGCAAGAAGGACTAATGTAGGGATATAAAAGACGAACAAACCCATGCACCACGCAGCGTATGAGTAGAAGGGAACAACCCTCCACCTCAACACTTGCAACAATGCATATTATCAGTACTTGCTTGGTTTAGCAGCTGAGTATGGCTTCGAATGTTACCGGCCGCGGCATGCTCTCTACCGACTGTCCTACAGTACACATCTTTCAAATCACGCACAACACACCACAGGGCAACAGCAGCAGCCACCGTGTCCCTCCCGTGCCCGCTGCTTCCACAACAGGTACTGCGCGGGACCCTAGCTGTTGAGCTTTAGTGACGGGCAAGAAACCACCTCGTCCATGTCGGAGGGGGTTGATAGCTACTGCTGCTGCTGCTGCTGCTGCTGCTGCTGCTGGTGCCTTTTCACTCCGCATGGAGAAGTAGGTGTTGCGCTGGTGCCCATAGAAGCACGTGGTGGCTTTTGCCACGCGTTCCGATTCTTACTGTAACGATGGTTTAGTGGATGGCTGTCGCTGTCGCTTGCGGGAGAAATATAGGGCGGTAGTAACATGACGTCACACCGACATAGGGTGGGTTTGGTTCGGATTCGGGTATCGAAACCGGAAATGTACTTACTGTACTATTAATAGTTAACAATATATTTTGAAGAAGGAGGCTTGTGGTGTGTACTCGTAATGACATTGTGTTGATTTCGAAGCACTCACTGCGGTACCGTAGCGCTTGCATTGTCGCTGAGCGCCACACCATCGAGGTCCTAGTCACGTCGTGGTGTGCGTGTAAAATGTGCGTCGGTTGCGCATCTTTTCTTTGCTACAATATAGAGCCGCTGGAGCCGTGCTCGTGTAATCGTCATCAACTATGTTTCGTGAATTGTCTCCTCCGCTTTGAAATGCTGTTTTATTTTCTTCGTGTACCGGTTACTTTGTACCGGCTGTGTTTTGCACATGTTCTAAAACTAATAATATTCCCGGATCATGTTCCGTCAAGTACTCCCCCCGTGCTTTCATTGTGGTGATGCATCGCTGGGATTATCTCCTCCATGCAGCGACTGTTGGTGCTGCTCACGGTTTCTTTTGACGTGTCCCGCCTGACCGTCTGTTCTTCAGGGACGGCGACCGCCTCATCCCAACTGATTGGCCAGGGAAAGGACAACTACAACTGTAGGTTCCGGCATTCTCGAGCGAAATACTTCAATTCAGTCCTACACACATGAGGCTCTGCCAAGCGGAGTAGCCCCTCGCACGTCTCTCATGCGTCCAACGGTAGGCCTGTTTTGTGGAGGTATCCTGCTACCCGCCACCACACATCGTGTTTGTCTAGTGCGCAGTGTCCACCCTTCGTTACATGTTCGTACCCTTCGTCCCATGGGCACTGCAAGCCCAGGCGAAGTGTCGTGGCCAGTCGTGTCTCCCCCCTACATCCATGCGCTCAACAATGATTCACAAAGTATACAGTTGAACGATTACACCTAGCATATATACCACCTTAGCATACTAGAGTACAGTATCCACCACCTGGTTTACTGATAATCTACCGTAGCGACGCTTTGTACAATAGTACCACATTGCCTACCGCCTGTCTATAACAACGACAGCATTCTAGTACGGCTGGCTTGAAGACAGCCACGAAAGGAATGGTTGTGCCTCCTGCTGTGTAGCTTGATGAACAAAGCACGGGAGAAGGAGGACATGGGAAAGTATGGTTCGTGGGTGTACTCTGCGACTCAGGGCTTGACCAGTCGGTTCGGGAGCACCAAACATTTTCTTAGGCTCTATACTACTGTAATAGTAAGTCGAAACCTGACGCGTGCTACGGTAAAGGTGGTGGTGATGGTGATACACATTATTTTTTATGAGGTTGGTTACCTGAGAGGATCTCCAGCATACCTTACCTGAAACGTGATTTTTGAGGGAACCTAAAGGTGCTCCCCGATGGATAGTCCTGTGGCTTAACCTAAACACTGAAAAATATTGCAACACAGGTAGTGTAGTGACAAACGACCGACGATCTGGGGTTAAGGAGGCTTTACTACATTACTAGATCATTCAGAAAACATTTCAGCCAAAAAAAGGTATACCTCTACCTCTATCATCGTAGCACGGGGCACGGGTCACCTGGTCTCGAGAAAAATGAAAGTGCAACCCGATGAACAATGCCTGCCATGCCTTAGGAATATGAGGAAAGTTAGTGACAAAGGCGGATGATATTCCAGCGGTAAGGAGCATGCCTTTTAGGGCATGGCTTATTGGGTAAGTCGTCGACCGAGGAGCAGTCAGTCAGAAGCGTTTTGACCACAACAACATGCTACTGCCTGTATCTTTACCGGAGAACGCGTCCAAGGCTCAACGAGAAACCGCGCTTGGATCCACTGCTGTGCTATAATATGACAACCCTTATGCTATCACATTGAACAAACATGTAGCTTTGGTTGTATGCAACGCCAAAGACTGCAGTAGCCAGCACTCGACACGTCCATAATAACCAAGGACAAGCGAAAAAACATAAGCGTAGCAGTCCATCTGCAGAAGTGGAATGGCAGACAATCACCCCCCTCGTAATTCAGGGACTCCAGGCGCTTACAGCCATGCAGTGTCCGTACTTCGTACGCTAATATGACGTTAGGCGTCCAAACATGGATTTTGGTACTGTAGATGGTCTCCAGCCTCCGTGAGCGCCCCGTTTCTCTCTCAAGGATATGCCTACACGCTCCCTCAAGAGCTACTACGGTAGAACCGTTCCGAACGACCCCCTGTTGCACATATTAGGCTTCAGACTCAACGCATGAAAGCATTGTCGCACACCGCCCCTTGGTATGTGCATTCAGGACGAGTACATAAGCAAGGCTCGACAAATGTTGGCTACCGTACGTACTGCTGCGATCCTCCGAGGGCGAAAGCCAAGTTAATAGTAGGCATTTGGACTGCGCGAGCCAAGCCTAACAAGACATTCGGATAACCTATGTATGCCCTCAGTACCCAAGCAGCCAACAGGACCAAATAAGCCTGGGAATATCATGCATGGGGCGGAGCCGGATTGCCCCGTTCATGCCAGGGCCAACATATCTGAAGCATTTGAGTGAGATGATCGCCCTCGCTGATACAAACGAAACATAGACATTAATTAGTTGAAAAATCCGCGAGTATATAAGTTGGAAAGGCTGCTGTGGGCGATGTTGCCAGCAGGAAGCAGTACTATCCTAACTACGCGCCGTAAAGTCCAAATCTCCCTAGGGAACCCGAGGATGTACCCCGGATGTCCCCTGACTACCACAGCCCCTCCCCCTAGAGCGAACCCACAGGCCCAAAGGGATTTGGGGGGGGGGGGGACCATAAAAGACAGGAACAGCCGGAGACCATGCACAGCGCAAGCCGAAGAAGATAAACACCACGGATCAACATCCGTGTGAACAGATGTTCCCAGCAGCAAGAAGTGGTATCCTAAATACCCGCCGCAAGATACATATTCATGTAGGAAATCCGAAGACGTACCCCGGATGTCCCCTGACTACCACAGCCCCCCCCCCTAGAGCGAATCCACAGGCCCCAAGGGACATGGAGAAGAAACGAAACAAAAAATACAGGAACAGCCAGAGGTCGTCCAGAGCGTAAGTCGAAGAAGAAATAAACCACTGGTAAACATCTGTATAGACAGAACTCTACCACATGGCACTCACCCACGACATACGATAGTAAGCACACGACTTGGTTTGATCCACCCAGAAGAAGCAACGTAACTTATCTACTATAGTTCACATGAAAACCAACAGCCATATTTAACGACGTCTTCCTATCTCTTCTGATTTAGCATTGCACTCATTTTCAGACAGACAGGCCAGGAAATGCCAGCTCGTACACGCACATACACACATATATACACACACTCAAAATTTGCAAACACCAACATGCAGAACAGAAACTCGGTCTCAACATTGCTCGAGTGCCGACGCTCCCCTTTCGCGACTTCCGCAGAGTTGTGGGATGGAGTCGAATGACCACACCCATTTCAGGGCCAGCCTCGCTGAAGCACGTGCGTGGGATGCTCCCCCTCACCGACACAAATGGAATTAAGAGACAACATTGTGGAAGAAGAAGCAAGTACGTAGAAGTTTGAAGTACTGATGTGGGTGATGTTTCCAGCAGCAAGCAGTAGTGTCTTAAATGACCGATACACGTAAGAAACCCGGGGATATACGCCTGGTGTGCCCTGACCACCACACATCGGTGAAATCGTGCGTGTTCCGTGTCCTCTGGGGTAGCCGACCTGGTCTTCCATCCTGGAGAAAAGGTGTTGCCGTGAAACCTGGCGAGAGAACGCCCAGCATGCTTCGGTGATATCAGGTAGATCACACGTCCTCGCCTCCAGCAGTTGGTTTGCCAAAACGAGCTAAACGTGGGCCGAAAGGGGGGAACGAGGGTGGGTGATGATACAGGATGGTCGGGTTCAGTAGGGGTCAGGAAGATGCTTGGCCGACGGCATACGTGTACCCAGTGGCGTCGCGACCATGCTGCAACAGTGGAACCACAGCAAACATGAACTGCAAAGGCTGTGAAACCTAATTTGGCTCCAATCGATCCATATGCTGCTGTTGCTGCTGCTGCGGCTGCTTCTGCTGGTGACAGCGCATCTGGAGCTGCCGTCGGCGACACGAAACAAACGCAGACTACTGTAGATATCCTGGAGATCAACCGCAACGGGTAGCCTTCCACAAAGCAAGCGTCTTGCGTAACTCTCGTGAGCAGAAGAAGGTGGCTGACTCACGTTTGGGCGATGAATGGCCGGCAACGCCTAGTCGTACATCTGGAGCCCTTCGGCGTCTTCATCCATGGTGAAGCTGTCGATGTTGAAACCACCAAACTCTACGCAGAGCCAAATGAAGGTTGGCCCTTTGGGGAGGCCGTTGCGCGAAGAGCTGGTTGTGCGGCATTCACGAAAAGGACACCAACAGCAGCAACGACAAAAACAGGTTGGGTTGTGGGGGTGTGCGTTGGGTTTTCCGATTACCTCGATGCCCAGAGAAAAATGATTATCAGTGTCAGTAGTGGCACCTCCAAAAACAGCGCGGGGGGAGGGGGGGGGTTAGTTTCCCAGTTGTGTCCTTGAGCGAGTTGTTCATGCGTCTGTTGAATGTACAGCACATATATAATCGCCTTGGCAGCACGTTTTCCTCGGGCAAGGGTTGGCCGTTTCAGCCTTTTGTCGACCACGTGTTCAAGGGAAGGATGACTGGCACAGAAATATTGAATCATCAAAAACACTCCGAACTTGTGTAGCGTACTCGAGCAGTTGTACCCTCGCGAAATAAAGTCTTTGTATTGCGCCCGTCCGATGTTGGCGTCGTCAGCCTGTGACTCGATTAATTTGTCCGCATGGCGGCAGCAACGTAATCATGGGTTCATGATTAAACACTAGGTTTTTCCAGGGTTCACTGCGTTAACCCCACGCTCCTCCTAAACCCAACTTCCATAAAATGCCAACTGCGCGATCAAACTGAACAACGTATTTAAGCGGCAGATAACAAACTCACGCCGTGACTTCCTTGTAGTTATCGAAGTGGTCCCCAGTAGGCCAGACGTCTACCAGGCCGGTGTGGTCCGTTGTGTAGTCGTCGCAATCGGTGCCGCCCGAGACAACGCGGAACGCGCCGCTTGATCCGGTCGGGGCCGAAACGAGGAATCTCGACACGAACCCCTTGACTGCGGTAGCAATGGAGAGGAACAAGGCACGGGTTTCGTTGGACACGCGAGAGTCATAACCCCGATGGTTGGTGAATTTTGCACTGCCGACATGGAGATATGCGCATGTGGCGTGCGGGAAGGTGAGATGAACGGAAAGGGGCGGATATGATGACTTACTACGATAGGGGTGGCACTTTCTTGGTCAAATTATTGCTCACTGACGTTTACTGACTATTACTGACTAGTAGTGACTATTAGTGACTATCACCCAATAATAAGGACTATTAGTGACTATTGCTGACTGCTATATACTATCACTTACTACTATTAATAGTATACTCCTCAACTAAGGGAGTAGTCCCTAAATAAGGTATGCTTAATCACTGCAATGTCATTTGTGCTTTACTATTTTTTACTAGGTACATAGTATATGTACCTACAGTAGGATATGGCGTTCATCGCGTTACACTTTCATTTTTTTCCAGGTCGGGTTTTGACATACTAATGCCTTATTAAAAACTTACGAATCGTATGGAGTTTCTCAAGTTAGGAGCCTCAGAAGGCAGTGCGCACACCTCTATCGCACCATGCATCCGGGACGACTCGGCTGCTTCGGCCATACACACAATTCGCGAGTTGCTACAAAGTACCGCATGTACGTCTCTGGAACGTGCCACAGTGGTAAACTCAACATCCTTAGCATCCAACAACGTCTGTGCTGCTGTTATAGTTGTCGTCGTCGTTATTTTTCAGACGAAAACGCCTCGCCCGATCCTGGTTGGAGGCGTGCTTCAATAGGGGCACTGTAACGCATTTACGCAAATAGCAGGTATATGTCCGACTGAGGGCAATCTTTGACCGAGGAACAACACAATCTCGTCTATAACCACAGGTAGCGTTTTCCTGTATCGGTTGTGATCTGCTTAGGCAACGAGCTCGTTGGTGTGATGAGCTTAGGCTGCTTAGGCTTCTTGGGCCACCGGATCGTTCGTCGGGTTAAGTATTGTTTAGTTTAAACCAGTTTTTTGGTTTTGGGTAAAGTATAAAACTCCTGCTTCAGAAAAAAATAGGTGAACCCCTGAAGCCCATGAATCATTAATCGCACCAAAAAACCCTGGAGAATGGTGGAAACCGTCGCTTTCGACAGCACTATGATGGGACAAGAGTCTGCCCACGTTTGTTGCCAATACACTGCGCATAACTCGTAGTTGGGAAGCTGTACGTATGTATGTACAATTGTCCGGCGGCGGTAGGCCGAGGGGAAGCACGGTGACAGCAGTTGAAAAATACCAACTAAAATAGTTTGGAGAAGTGATGTGACAACACAGCAAGCAGTGCTGGCCCAATTTATTAAAGCTTAGAACCTCGGGTTCATAAGCTATTGCCGAAAAACACGATTTGGCAGTATCTTTACAACATGAAGGTAAAAACAAAGCCTGGCAATGTTCCAGGCATACAGGCTGTCAATGCAGAAATCAGATACGGGAAATTGAGCTCAACGGATCGATCATTCCCGAACCAGTAGATTCGGACACGTGTACCCAATAGACCGGACAGCTTCGGACACATGCCCCCAATGGACCGGTCGTTGCGCAAACAGTTTTATCGGAAAATGTAACGGCACGTTGGTAGGGGCAATGGAAACATACGAATGAAAACAAGTGTCAGGCAGGCAGACTACTCGTATTATACGGGTACCTTTTTCTCACCGTCCCGAGTGACATTCACGGTGTATCGTAGGTACTCGCCAGCGCGGATCCAGCCGACCACCCAATCATCATTGAAGAGGATTTTTTCAGTCACGTCCACATCTTCGTCCATTCGCTCACCCTGTTCATGTTTTCCAACCGAACGAAGCATTGAGGGTAGACGCGTGATACGATAGAGGTATAAGGTATACTTTTTTTGGCTGAAACGGCTTCTGAATGATCGGGCTTCCTAACCTTAAACCGTCGGAAACTCATTTTTGTGTTGCAATATGTTTTACTGTACACTGAGGCTATGATATTCTTCATTGGGTAGCCCGTTACTTTCTTCCAAAGTCAGTGTGCAGGCTATTGCAGGTATAGAGCTCCTCAAGTGGCCACCCACCCTCAGGGAAAAACATGGTGCACCTGCATGAAGGCTACCGTAGCATGCGTCGATACTTAGTGCTGTATAAAATGGTTGGCATACCCTGTGCACGAGACGGATAGGAACCAATCTTAACTCTAAGCTGAACCCCAAGCCAATCAGACCAAACCGAGCACTGGTTATTTTTCGTTGTTTCCTTTTGTCTCGTACACAGCGTGCCTCAACCATAGTCCCTTTCTCGAACAAGTGGTGAGCTCTAATGCCATTGAGTGCGCACAAACGAGATTTACGAGAGGTCAAGCCTATACACGGCCGCATGAACCTTAGCTTTTGTTTTTAACGAGAGGTTCATGAGTTGCGAAGCCTATACACGGCGGCATGGCCGCGATGTTTGGTCTTAGCCCCAGTGTGGCAGATGAAGAAACGCGTCGTAGACAACGGGGTGCTGTATTGCGTACGTGTCCGATGGAGGGTATATAGGTTCACATTCTTCGATAAAGACAACACTGACGTGTACCAGGACAGAGCATGCCTTGTGCCATATCGCATATTCGAGTCACACCAACCTTCTTCGAAATTATTATTCGGGTGAGATATTGAGCTCCTCATTCATGTGAGGAGCTCAGCAAATAAACCGCCACCCCTATAAGGTCTGAGGTGTGGCCCATTGCTCTTAATCGCATTCCTTACCCAATCGCTGAGGTCGCTCCCGTCTTGGACTTTTTTAGTTCCGCTGTTCCCGTCGGTGGAATCCGAGTATCCCACTGCTTCTCCGCCGTAGTCGAATTCTTCGGCTTGGATCGTGCCAGGAATCTCTTTCCCACCACCATTGTTGTAAGGCGACCCAGCCAGACAGGCCCCACCTGCACCGGAACACAACTGTTAGTGCGTTACGCGGGTCCGGGGGACAGGGTGGAAAAGTGGCGTTATTCGATCAGCGGCGTCGCTCTCGATGAACGGAGCGCACGTAACAACATGTGTGGTGTTATGTGTGCAGGTGCAAAAGCGAGTATGCCAAGATTTCAAATGGTATAGCATGGTATTGATGTCGTCATTAGGCAGTCGGTATGGAATTCACGCTTTAGGCATTTCTGCCCCCCCCCCCCCGCCCCCCGCCCAAGCCATATGGGGTATGACTGCCACAGCTCGCAGCACCGGACGAACGGGGCTCAAAATAGTCAACAAAGTTAACATTCCGCTACGTAGTCGCAACCCAAAACAGATAGGGCTGTGCATCCGACCAAAATCCTGATTGTATTTTGGTGGAGGCCGCCTGCGAAGCGAGCCCGCTTTTCATCGTCTTCACCCTTTCAGTGCTGCACTGTACACAAACCTAGACATGGGTCAAGAGGCATCGACACCGAGGAAATGTGCGTCTATCGTACCGGTTCCGTTTGCTACACAGCAGGTACGACCTCGACCTGCAAACTCACTATCCACACTACGTCATGCTACGCGGCTCGAGCGCTCTCCCAGCATGTATCACGGAGCCATGCATTTACGTTGTAGTTATGCATCCAAATATACGAGCACACTGAAATAGTACCAGTATAAAGTGCACTGTACTTCGTCCGTTTTTTCAAGAAGGAGAACTGAGCGATCACGTGAATTTGACAGACCAGGATCATTGGAACTCCCTTTGAGCGTGCATGGCATGACTGGAACAAGCGCTGTAAATAGTCAGATGGCAAATGGAATAGTAATTTGACAGGCCCTCTGTGGCAACGCGCTTACTTGACCATTGTTTTTTGTGAAGCTGAAAGAGCATGGTTCCTCACTGGGCATACTCAATTGTTGCTTACCTTAGGCCTTTGATAATTGACCAGGCATCCTTTTCGAGACGGAGCACCGTTCCTACGCCCCCTAGAGCCACCTCCAACAGTTGGGCGCCCATTACGTTGTTCCCATGTACCAGGTAGTACATAGAAAATATTTGCTAGTCGTATCTCCTTTCTGTTCCACCGCCTGTGGCCACCACCTATCTCCTAGGAAGCGATCGTTTTCTCGCTATAATCTCGTAGTGTATATAACTTCTCCATACGTCGTATAACATTTTCTATTTTCCTCACCCCCTGTAACATGTCCCGTTCGTCCTTGTACATTTCACACTCCCCCACTATATGAGTTCAACTCTATGACTCTACCACAAGAGCACATCTGTGCATTTACGCACTTCCTCCTCGTCGTCCCGGCTAGTGATATCCATACCCTCTTTCTTACTTCTGGCAGGTGCAGGTCCCCTACACGAAATCGCAGTTTAAGCGTTTTCGCGAAGTCCATTGGGCCGTGCAAACACGCTTCATTCCTATCCCTTCTCGTAACCCCCCGTATATCTCTTCCAGGTGTGTGTTGATCCTCTTTCTCCTTATTTCATAGCGCTAGCCTTTCCCTTTGTTTCTATCAATAACCTTGTTTTTACTTCTGCCTTGTATCCCCGAACGGGGTGGCGGTTGCCTGTCGTCAGTGAGTCTACGCTCACCTCTCCTCGAGCGCTCGAGCAGAGCACCAGGAGGCCGAAACCCAGTGCGCACGCCTTGGCTGCGATCATTACTGTTCAATCGTTAGATGCTAGTGTCCTGCGAACGTCAAATGTAAGCGTTGCAACGTTTTGACAGCAGTTCACAATTAGTGGTATGGCTTACTACAGTAGTAGATGCGTACCCCTAGTCGACTTTCTCGTTTTTCCTTGCAGTATCCAATCGCGTTCAGGATCAGGCTTTGCGGATACGACCACGTCTATGGATACTTCCTGGTAGTGGCTTCGACAGAGGTCCGACGAGCGTAAGAGTCAAGTGCGCCACTCGTTACGTTATTGTAGCAAATACTGATTCCTTCCTGGCCAATATTCTGCCAATACAGGTGAACCCTTTTTGAAGAATATTCTTGTCGAATATCAAGATTACTACAGTAGTTACCATAGTGCATGTACGAGCTACACCCGCCGCGTGTGCGTCAAAGTCAAACCTTGAGCAGCACAAAGCCGAGCATAACGCCTGGGCTGGGTTTCTGCTGACCCACTGCAACCACCTTCAGGGAGTATACCCTATAACTACAGCCGTAGCCATTGCAAACATAGGTAGCGATTTCGTTCCGTACAAAATTTGTCAAATTCGTGGGTCACTCTAAAGCCTACACACTCCATAGCTGGCGCAATCGAACTATCACACCAAACCAAGCCTGAAGAAGCCTAAATTTTGAGAAAAACACCAATCTCACCGCCGAGGCGTTCGTTTATCGTCTCGAAAAACAATAGACGGTGGAACACTGCCGATGCTACAGTACTTGTACAGCGTACGGCTGCGGCTTTTTCGGATATATAGATATTTAGACAAATCATTTTTGTCGTAGTTGTACGAGGATATTCATTTGATAATGTCATATGACATGTTGTTTCTTAGGTGCTACGAATTGGTGTGTTGAAAAAATAGCCCAGACGACAACCCACCCGTCGTTTTTTTTCCAACAACTCCCTGAGCTCGGACAAACAAGGGAAATTCGCCTTCCCGCGATGAAAAAACAAATTTTATTCCGAAGTGTGGTATCCTCAAAACTGTTTTCTCGGTAAGGATTCCAATTGGTGATGATATCAGACAAGCATTCCCCATAAACTCAGATAACCACATTCCATACACCGTGTTCAAAATGCTTTCCCGGGGGGATTTGTTCTCATAGGCTACAGAATATACGAGTACCGCGAAATATGCTTCTGTGTGAAGCATTGATCATTGATTATGTTGGAATTTTCCCGTGTTTCACGTGCTCCTTAGTTTTTCGAAGGTACTCCTCGTATCGCATTCGACAGTGTACACCCAAAACACCAGGCATCTACTCACATACTATGCTGAAATGTGTAGATCTCCCAAGTACACAAGAAATTCGTAAGTATCAATGGTCACGAAAAACACGCGAGACGTTAGGATCTGAGGAGGGGAAACCATACGTTTCGACACTTCAGAGGTCACTCCGGCCATGGCGTGTGGAGTCGAAACGGCCTCTTCCTCGGTCGTCTGTTGTTGTTGTTTGCTCATTAACTCATCGCCACAGGAGAGGTTTCAATAATTCTGAAGTGGAATACAACCTCAGGAGGCGAAACAAATAAAAACAAAACATATACACATATGTGGCCTAATCTCCGTCGATATCCAACACACCCAGTGTCCGTGCTGATTCTTCGTCTTGCTGTTAAGAGATAGGCTAGATATGTGGTAACACCGTTGTGACACAGGGATACGACCAATGCAGTACGGAGGGTACGCAATGCGATGCCATGCCATCGTACTGGATTCGACAAGCACACAACAACATACACGGGACAGAAACTCAGATGTATCCAAAGAGAGAAACGCGAAAGACAAAGACAGAAACAAATGAAAGAGACACAAAATAGACGATACCGTATCAATAGCGATAACATCCTAGCTAGCGGAAGAAACATACCGCTCGCCTGAGTCAAGATGGATACACAAAGAGGAGAGGGAGCTAACCCGAGAAAGTAAAAGCTGAGAAAGGTAATTATGAACAACGCCAAACAAACTACAAATAGCCAAAACAAACAGAAAGCAAGGCAGACCACAACAGGATTCGATGCAGAAGCCGACTCGGGGTTCCGAACGTAAACTGGTAACATTGCCACGCGGTCTGTCCTTTTTACTGACGGCGTATTTGGGGGATTTCGGCGTCCGCTACCGCTATCATCGCGACCGTAGCCCCAGGGACAACAGGAAACGTAAACATATGCCGACTCCTATGACGACGGGTATTTCCACGACACTGCAAGGCATTCATTCCCGATGGTGAGCTTTTGTTTTGCTTCGGCTAACGGCGGGCACCACCCCGACCCGGAACTCAAACCCTAACCCCAACCCTAACGAGAGGCACGCCATGGTTGGTTGGTGTGCCACCTGGTCGTTGCGCTCGGAAAGGCGATATTTTCGTTCCGGACGCATCTAAGCAACTGAGCATGATAGCAGCAGATCTACGCGAACACGGAAACAAGAAAGGAAAACGCTCAACGGAGAAAGGGAAACAAGGTCACACAATAAAACGAACGCAATATTGATAAGTGAGTGCAAAAACTATAAAACTAATGGAAACACACCAAGCGGGGGAAATGCTACACGAGACAGGAGAGATAAAAAACGTCAGGAGAAGGGAATGGGCAAGGTAATTCTGCCTCTGTCGTACTTCCCCTTGCCCCTTCTCCGTAACAGGCGGCATGCCCCTTTCCCATTTCGACTTCCCTTCCTCTTGCCCCAGGCGAAGAAGGGGGAGATAATGCCTCCTCTGTCGGACTTCGTTGACAGTGGCTGGCAGTGCACATGGCAATCGATGCCGTGCCTTCCAAAGGAGATGCGACAGAAAATACCAAACAGAATACCTAAGAGTACAAACAAAAACAGCACGCACCACCAGGAAAAAGCTCGTCACCCACAAAGCCAGACAAGACTTTCATAAGAATAAGAACGAAATACTTTAAACTAATTGAAAATAAAGGCTAGACTGCGAGTATGCTACTTGCATAAACGGCAAAAAAAAAACTGTTGTTGGGGCTCTGCTTCGACTGTGATCTTGTTGTGTTATGTTTTGATTATCATGTATATATACTTCGGAGTATGCGTTTAGATCTCTCCGCTACCCGTATAGACAGGTTCTACCCATATACCTAATACCTACCAATAGGCATTCGGCTCGGTACCTTGCTACTATTACGGGGTGGGCTAATGTAGTAAACACTAGTAAATAGGACCTACGGTACACACAAAAACTTATATATTTACCCTTTCTTACTAATAATATTTGGTCCCATTTACTATGGTCCCCCGGATTAATGTTACAATATTTAAAAAAAAATAAAAAAACAACAGCTGTGAGCTCGAGGATTTCGTCGAAGCTCATCTTTGCTAGCTGAGTGTAATACTTCGATCGCGCATACTTACGGATTTTATATGTCCTCATGTACGGTGTACATCCCGTATGAGGGGGACACAATCTGAGGCTGTAGAATTCAGGAAGTGTGCGTCTATTTGTGGGGGGAGAAAAAATAAATAAATAAAAATATATTAAAATTATCGAAAATTCCGATATACCAAAACATCGATTTTTATATATATGGTATCGAACGCGGTTTTGCCTCTCCATACCTTGGCATCCCCCGTATTTTTATGCTGACACTCGGCGAAAAGATCGATGTGTAGCATGTGTAGTCTATTTATACCAGGTAAGAAATATCGAAATCGTATCGATTACTCATAGCCGTTTTGTGTATCGGTATTATAGTATCGAACTCGGTTATCGTTCGATATCCCGTATGTCGCCTTCTTCCTGCTTTTTTCAAATGCGGTTTCTGTAGGACGAGTAAAAGATGATGAACGATGTGGCCAACGGCTACTACGTGGCATGTGGTGGTGTTCATCAAAAGCATCGTTTGGGAAAACAAGTCGTTGGTTTGGAGTTTCTGTTAAATCGGATACTACTACTGCTGTGCCAACGAACGAAATGACGCACGAGCACGTACTGTAGTTTCCTGGCATAGCTGAAAGGGCGCAAGGCTAGCAAAAATTGAACGGAAAGCAATCTACGGGCAGACGGAACGCTCAACTCTTTACATGCCCGACAAGAACAAAGAAAGGCGTGTATCGAAGCTGGTAGTGGGGAGGGGGGCAAGAGAGCCTGGCATGTGATCACAATAATGGATCTGAGTTACGAGTATTAATAGGAGGGAGGGAGAAAAGAAGGGCGAACACAATAAATGGGATGAAACATAGGGAAAAAACCAATTATTACCTACGTATATATCTATACAATAGGTCCCAAGCCTTTCTTGGGTTTCTGTTGTACTGCTATATTTCTATTGTATGCGGTGACGCAAAAGCTCGAAGAGAAACTGCAATCAACGAGGTCATACTTAGTGTGTATCATTGGGCAGAATCAAAGGGTGGGACAGGCATATAGTCAGGGCTCTTGAACAGTTGCACCAAAACATCGCCAGACAACTACAGGCCCACGAATACGAACTACATTATTTTTGAGGAACATGCAATTTATAAATAAGACCAAATATCGTTAGAAAAATAGATCAATGTATAGGTGTTTATATGTACCATAGGTCTTATTTAATAAGCCCCCCCGTAAATACTAAGAGCAGAAGGCGGAATTTTAATACGAAATCGTGCTCAGCTGCGAACGCTACAATACTATGTACGAGTAAATACTACCGGGTAATCAGTACCAGGTATATCATAGTAAGAGCACAAGGCGGATTAAGCAAACACTACTGTAAATACTGCCGGGTAATCAGCACCTGTATATATTAGCCTCTCTGCTCAAGGTATATCATATATAATAGTTCACGGATGGTGTCACGTACAAAGGCTTGCTCAAAGGCTTGCTCAAAGGCTTGCTCAAAGGCTTGCTCAGGTTACGTACGTACGTACTGTTGTAGGTGTTTGTTGTTGGCGGGCCCCATACTGCTCGATACAGTCAGTTAGCAGGCGAGCCCTCAGTGATTTACAATACAAAAACTCAGTGAAAATACGAATTGAGAGGGAAGGGGCAAGAGGTCAGCCAATAGGGTAGATATAGCTCAACTCAAGCCGTAATAAGGCACAAAAGGGAGTTGTTAGTAAACTTTGTGGCATAGATGGGGCTCCTATTGTTTCCGTGGTTTTCTTCAATCGGAGTAGTGCTTATGGGTGATCAACGTTGAAGCTCAGTTATGCTATAAAATATATACACACTAAAGTGTCGGATGGCAAGAACAATAATGATGTACAGTAGAGTACGCGACAGATCTTAAGAACCTCATATTTTTGGCCAGACCGGAATTCTTATGTAAGACTGGGTGTGTTCCACACCATTTTCAGTGCATAGAGGTCGTGTTCTTATTTTTTCCCCAAAATCTCAGTCTCAAACTCTTAATTATCAGATTCTACGTACTGTGTACGCTCTATAGTATCGGCTAAGGGGATACAGCACGGGGGCACCCCTATACAGCACTAATAGAAAAACGAGAAATGATGAAGGCAGGCTAATTTGTGCAGGGTGATGATAAATTAGGGAGTCTGTATGCTGAACTTAGTGTAGAGCCCCCCCATTCTCACCCCCCATTCTCAAATAAGAAATCCAGCCTGGGCTAGATATCTCGTTTCTCATTAGGTGCCTTGTACTGTGCAGTGTTGTATGTCGAATCATTGAAAGATTATTCTACAGCAGTACCTGGTATGCGACAGCGCTTCATAATTGTAAGGAGTTGAGAACTTCAGGCTCGAGTTTTTCACGAAGAAACTAATGTGTGCGTGTGTTGTTCTCATTGAACCATTATTTCTGCAGTAGTACCTGTCCATCGACCCGACCCCCAGCACACGCAGCGTCCGCGCCTATTCTTCATTCTTCGTCCTCTTAGAGAAAGAAGTATGTATAATCGTATGTACAACCTCTGTACCACTGCTTGCTGCTGTGATCACCAAACCACAATACAGAGATACTGTCTTTGTTCAATGCAGTAAAGTAAGAGTAGGCAACGCAATGGGGCTATCGGGATGGCACTGACACTAGATAGAGTAGGACGCACCCTGCCTTACATAGGGTCAAGGTTTCGAACCCTGCCCTGGTTTCGGGTTCTTTATTTTGAACCAAATCGACTGCAGAAAGCGCCTGGCGTGTGTATTGCCAATTTTGACGCGGGCCGATGAGGAACAACAGGGCTGTGTAACCTTCTCGCGATGAAAATAAAAGGGCAGCGGCCAAAAACAGGTACACCTGGTCCGTTCGGGGCCAAAAACAGGTACATACTAAAATCAAGCTTTAAACGCACCCCACGAACCTGCCGTTCCTTGCAACGCAAAGTAGAGTTTTTTCATGTTCTTCGTGCTCGCCCGGTGGCTACGTATACGAGTAGCTGCTATTAATAGTACGAGGAACGAACGCCTGCTGCTGTATTCTCCCTTCTCAGCTTGCGACACCCCTGGTATTCCAAGTCAACCACAATCCCGAAGGGGCGCCTTCTATCTCGTATTATTTCGGCGGAGGTGTGCAGGCAGATATATCTGTGTGTCGCTCGAGTGGCGTGTAGTGCGAGGTGCGAAGGGAGAAGGGGGTCTCCGCGTACGTCGGCATTGGTATAGGGGGCATAGGGTGGAACTATGAAGGGCCTCTGGTTGGCTTAAAAACGACAAAAAAAAGGTGAAAGTCAAGCAGAGTAGACAAAATCAGGTATACCTGGCATTTAAAGAGGCAAAAACCGGTACAACGAGTTTTGGACCAATGGCAGGGCACGTGGAGTGCGTTTTTTACTTGATTTTAAGTATGTACCTGTTTTTGGCCGCAAACGGACAAGGTATACCTTTTTTTGGCCGCTGCCCAAAATAAAATGGCATGTCCCGTAGTGGGGAGGGGGGAGAATAGCCCCTGCTTTGTGGCCCCGGGTCTGAGTTCTGAGTTACGACTGTCGGAGTACAAGAGAGAAAAAAAGGCGAACACAATACGATGCATGGTGCGATAAGAGGTACGCCTAATATTTTCTGAGGTTATGGAAATCACTTGATCACAGCATGGAAGCTCTTATACCGCCTAATATTTTCGGAGACTATAGGTAATCACTTGATTATATTTATAGAATATCTATACCCCACCAATCAAAACCCTGCAAGTGCAACGCGACGAGCCCTGTCAATGCATGGCCTAAATATATATCGAAAACAAGTGAAAAAACAACACAAACATTTTACTAGTGATTGAGGAGCGCACCATCCGTAAGAACTGTGTAGGCAAACAGCAGTGCTACCTATCAGGTATCGCGTGCAAGCACGCGTTATAAATGGGGAGAACAAAAAGAAAAGGGCATTAGCCAAAAATAGGTATACCTACGAACTTTTATCCATTTATAGGTACACTGCGTAATGTACACCGGAAACGGCTTTCGGGCACGCCTGATATTGGGCCTGCACTCCATTGTACCTACAAATGGCTCAAAGTGCGCAGGTACACCTATTATCGGCTAGTCAATGTGCGTATCACCTATTATTGGCTTCAACTGTACCTATAAACGGCTCGAACGATCACTTTTTGGCAACTGAAATACAGACAGACGGCCACATCAGATGCCGGGACTGTCAACCAGCCGACCGTACCAGTACAACCACTGACACTGCGGAGTTATCACGCATTAACTACACGCGAGAAATCGTATCGCGATCAATACATACGTATTCAGTACGACACCCCTCCTACGCACACACATATATACGATGCGGAGAAACAACAATGATGAGTGTTTCCATGCCGTTATGCTGAAAGCACAATATAATTACTGTAGTGCAGTATATAGCAGGAGAAACTTTGGTATTATATACGTGTACATAGTAATACCATACGGTTACGAGGGGGTCTAAGTTACACAGCCGTTGACGCGGTCCGGAACAACATTCCATACGTAGCAAACGTGGGTGAATGTGTGGCCGTCTGTCTATATTTCAGTTGCGAAAAAATGATCGTTTGAGCCATTTATAGGTACATTTGAATCCAAAAATAGGTGATACGCATATTGACTAGCCGATAATAGGTGTACCTGCGCACGTTGAGCCATTTGTAGGTACAATGGAGCGCAGGCCCAATATCAGGCGGGCCCGGAAGCCGTTTCCGGTGTACATTACGCAGTGTACCTATAAATGGCTCAAAGTGTGTAGGTATACCTATTTTTGACTAATTACCAAAACAAAAACACGGTATAGGTAAGAAAATCGATCCACTGGTGTGGCATGCTTGTTCTCGTATTCGAGGTGAGGGTGGCGATACGTTTGTGCATGGGTAGACTCAACAAGCGTGCGGAAACCTTTTAACAACGCCCGGGGGTCGAGCTTATTCTGTACTGGTATACCCTGCCTGCACGCGTCGCGATGGCTGCAACTAGTACACCGGGCGAGGGGTGGTCCTAATCACCGTGATATGGAAACTGGTGCCACAAGAGCACACACGCGTAGACGCAATCATCGTGCCTCATGGTGCCTTTCGAAAGGTACAGGAAACGAAAGGGTCAACTATACTGCTGCTACTGCTGCTGCTACTCCTACTCATACTTCTGATGTAACACTACAGCAGTACATGTGAATGTATGTCTACGGCATATACGTTGACGTACATCACGGTGCCGCTCCACTCACTCACTATCTGTCGCCAGGCACCTGGCCGGTCGTCGAGACCACCGATACACCAACAAGCACCACCGCTAGGCGGAGATCGTCCCACAGCAGTAGTACTCCTGCATATGGCATTCGGCCCTCACGTATAGACATATATAGGAAAACAGGAGGCCTACCCTAGAGAAAAAATCACCAGGTATGCGACGGAAGTACCAGACCACTATGTCCCGGATTATAAGGAATGTTTGGATTGATTATTGATATACAAACGGTACTTGTATTTAGGTACAGAGTGGTATGCATGTCTTCCCCACTGTCCCGAAATATTAGTGTTATTTGAACTTAATCTTAGTTCAAAAAGGTGCCTTATATTTTGGGATATAGCGGTATGTATTTAAGAAAATAATAGTAAAATGTATTTGCACGAGCAACGAGCATAGACAGCAGGCGCTTTGCCGTCTACGTACGTACGTAGACCATATGGAAAAATTGAGAGAAAGCTACACCCTTCCTGCTACGCCAGAATTATAATAGAAGGATGTTAGCCTACTGCAATAACATCTGATTGCAGGTGTCGTAGGACGAGGTCGAGACTCTGTGTACTAGTCTACCACTTGTTGGGCGACTCACCACGTGACGTACACTTGGGGTTGAACAAGAGGCTTGGTTTGCCCGCGTAGCAGTGCGGCGAGGAATTGGTAATATTTGACGAGAAGTGATATAACGCCTGCCAGGTACATAGTTGGGGACGGGGGACTCAGCAACACACAACGGTGCGTAAGACATGTGATGTATACGAGTATATGTACATGGTAGGGTATACGAACAGGTCATACTGCACCCCATAGCATTGCGGTACACAATGCAACAGTAACACGCACAGATGGATGAGGATACAGCAATCAGTAGTAGTATCATCCCTTGAAAGCATTTACCTCGTCAAGAAACGCTCGCTGTCTTCCTATCTCGCTCTTGGGGATCCTGGTGCCAGCTACTTCTATATACTAATAATATTATAATAATATTAATAGTGAGATAATATTAGTGACACCGAGGGTAAAATGCTAAATCCCGCTTTCCAAGAAATATACAAAAGCACACGTTGTTCGTACGAGAGTACGAGTAGTCCTTCCGCATTTGTGTTTTCTTAGGTTTCTTTCATTTGTTTATATAAATAAATGTGAATTAATGTTATTTTTGGGGATTTTACAAAAAGGGGTACGCCCCCCTGTATCGTTACAAAAAGGGGGACATCGGTTTTCGCCGCCGGGTAAGCCCATGTACTCTGTCAAATCGACTCGAAATTAAAAACTGATGCGTTTGCCACACTCACATGGCACCTCCCTACCATCCCCAGGGTTTTTTTTTTTTTTCCCATATGTTGAACGGGTGAACGAGAGCGATGAAAAGGGGGGTGTGAGCATATCCCCCTTTTTGTTATGCCTACGCGAGGGTATCCCCCTTTTCATCTACTTAGTTTGGGAAAGTCCCCCTTTTTTCTTAACGTCCCCCTTTTTGTAAATATGCTGAGAGGTATCCCCCTTTCTGTGTAAAAAAGACCTAGGGTAAGTGACCACTCCATGTTCTGGTTGTTGTGGCACGCCCAAGAGACGACGTCTAACGTCGAAAAGACCAACGGCCCATACCTAGGCAATCGTGGCCAGCAGATCATCATACATTGGTTGGCGCCCTGTGCCCTGTTGTCCTAAAAAATCACTAACAACATATACCTGGTATATATAAACGAGTATACGTAAATATGTACGTAACGAATGATAGTATTAATAGTACTCCTCTGGTACTACTGCTGGCTGCTGTACGTATATATGTAGTCGTGCCGGTACCGCCGTATATTAATATGTATACGCGTATACCAGGTGCGTATCATATGGCATAAAGGAGAGGAGAATCATATCGTACCAGGAAATGAGCTGTTGAGCTGTTCGATCAGAGTGATGGTTAATATATGACTATGAGTATACCGTTAATGCGCTGGGCCGTCGGATTGGTGTTGACGACCGCCTCTTTAATGATAACCTCGCCGCCGGTGCTTGGTAGTGTCCCCCCTTTTGTTACGATATATGGGGGGTGTCCCCCTTTTTGTCAAATGCCCTTTTAAATATAGTTATTTCCTCCTCTCTCTCTTCATTATGCTTCATTTGCTTTTTTTTGTTTAGTTACGTACATATCATTTTTTTTTTTTTTGTCATTCCCTCCTCTCTTTCTTTGTCTTTTTTCGTGTTTGACACGAAGGTGAGGCGGAATTGAGCAGGAGCGCCACACATATGCATCTGTTGTTGTAAATGGGTGGCGCCCAAGGGAACGGGGTGTGGGGGGTCGAAGGGAAACCGCGTTTGACGAAAGCAGGAAGGGAGACGGCAGACAGGGTAGCAATTGTGTTATGCTTAGGGAAATAACGGTTTTCGTCTTGCCGTCGACGCCAAGCGTGATGTATGATTAGGATAAGGGCACAGAGTATCCCTAGCCAGGTCAGCCTATTGAACACAGGTACTTGTTGTCACGTGTGCTGTTTGCTTGGAGCTAAAATAAGAGCAGCTTTATTCCTTTCCAGCGATGAAAGACTGAAAGAGCAGAAGGCTTGGTCGCCGTGGACCTGGGAACCCCTGGTACCCATCTAAGAAAAGTCTTCCAGGTACTACCAATACGATTACTATACCTGATACCAGGCATTCACCGGCGTTTCCACACCATTCCACCAGTACCATAACACACGGTACATTATACCCGATCTACCACACTATTTGACTTTTGAGTTTACTTCCATGAATTTTTTCACTGAAATAAAAACGTAAACGTTTCCATGGAAGGAAGTAAATTTTACTTCCACGAAAGCGTTTTTACTTTTATGGAAGTAAACTTTACACACCCTGTACAACTACAACAAACAACTGCAACTGAACTATTGTAATAACAGTTGTGCGCGGCCGCAACCACGCAGTAGTTGTCCCTAAACAACTAGTTGACAGGTGTTTCACCCAGTAGTTGTCTGTGTTGATGTAGGTACTTTGCTACAGCAGCAGTAACCAGTAGCCTACTGAATCGCTGATCGGGAACAATGTCGTACTATAGTAGCAGGTATAATAGTAGGTGTATGTACCAGCCTATCTATCTAACTCACTCAGTAGCATGAAGTGCTATCGAAGTAAGGGTGTACTAAGTCATGTACGTACGAATAGTACTTGGTATCAGTACAGGCATGGATATGCGGCGAAATACGAATAGGAACAATCTAAGAAACTGTGCGGGGCATCTAGACACTGTTCGAAGTTGAACGTCTGGAAGAGTACGTAGCTATCTTGAGAACAGTACATAGTGCGTGGAACGGTCACGAGCAAGCACCCAAGGAACGTTGGTGTGGGTCGGCCAGTACAACCACCCGATAGAGTACGTCTGTCTGTAGAGCCGAGCGTTTTGAGGCTGGTTGCGCCCATCAACCTCACAGCCAACCAACCAATCTTCTCAGCTCTGTCTGATATTTTTTGCCTTCTTCACCTTGGCCCAGAGAGAGCCTTATTTGTAACACCATATCCTTGTTCTGAGAGAAGCTAACGAGCGCGTCTAACGGCGGCTCGCGGCAAGCCTCTGGACTATCACGCCCACCACAACGCCACAAGCGGACACCGTCTCCCAACAGGTTATGAGCCTCGGTTTGTTTATCGCTTTGCGTAGAGCTGAGCTTCATCGGGTACATCCAGTAAAATAACTACGCCTGAGTTCCGAGCTGCTACGTACTCCAGGACTTGCTGTGAGATTTCCCGCAGAGCTTCTATGAGCATCGTCGTCTACGAGGAGCTGTTACTACGAAGAACAAGGTCTACCTCCCCGCAGAGCTGCCAAAGTCATCATCGCCTGGAGCTGCTTGTGTGCTGCTGCAACGTACTCGTAGTTCTACAGGGTCCTGCAATCGTTCAGGATCGTCGTACTACGATTACACCGGTGGACTGTTCTGCTGCACAAGACACAGCGATCGAGTTTCGAGTACGCGGACTGCGAAATGAGATCCAACGTCACGGCCACCGTCATCGGGAGCAACATGGACGCCAAGAGGGAATTTTTCGTGAGGGAAGGCGAGTCTAGGCCGTCCGAGGATACGGGAAGTGCGGAAGGACAATATCATACAACAGCGGCGTCGCCGTGCCTGTCAAGAACGAGAATAAGCAGCGTAATTAACGACGAAGAGCGAGTCGATCACCAAGTTCTGGACGACGACTGGACGGCGGACTTCCGGTCTAAAAGCGCATGAATCCCAGGAGCAGGGAGGATTACTTATTGGGATTGCTGGGGCAACATCATCATTGCCTGGGATCGCCACCATGATCATCATTATCATCATCATCGTCATCATCATATCGTCGTGTGGACCGCTGGAGATTCGTATCGCCCAGGGTCGTTCATCGTCGGATTGAAGGAGCGCCGTCGTCGGAATCGCGGCCTAGTTATAGTGGGATCGCCGGAGAAATATCCTCTGGGATCGGGCCACAGTACTATACTATCATCTACAACAACAGGAGCCGCCGGGGTACTATCACCGCCAGGAGCTGCCTAAACGCGGGGTCGTCGGGGAGACGTTTCCGGGACTGCTGCAAACATAAGCCTGCGGGATTGCCGAAAAGACAACTTTCGGATTCGCTAAAGCACTACTGTTCTATCGGACTGCCGGAGCATCCGAAGTCACCGCAATAGGATCATCGTGGGGTCGTGTCTTTCGGGATCGGTCCACAGCATCAAATATTTTGGGATCACCGGGGGAAAACGTCTTCTGGGATTACCGCATCGTCATCTATTCAGGACTGCTGGAACATCGCTTCTGGAGCCGCTGGACATCATCATCAACTTTAGGGCTGCTGGAATATCGCTTCTGGAGTCACTGAACATCATCATCGGTTAGGGGTGCTGGGACATCGTATCTGGGGCCGCTGCACCATCGTCATCCGGACCGCCGGAAGGAGGACATCTTCATGGTCTGGGGTCGTACCAGCTTAAATGTCAAGATTTGCTTTATAGCAGTGCCACACATCTTCTTTGGACGGGGAGGGCAGAAATGTGGTATTAATAGTAGTTATGTTTCTTGGTCAACAAACTGATCATTGAAATATTGTTTTTTGCTTGAGATGCAGTTGCAATTTTTTGCAGTAATGCATGTTGCCTTTCTTCTACACAAACCTGTCTTCAACTGTTCATCCATATTTGGGCAGTACAATACCATGGCAGTATGTAGGGTGTGCCAGAAACAAAAGTGTGATAGTTAAGACTGGTATCCTTTCAAAAGTAAAACATATACGGCCGATAACCGCAGTATTAAGCGTATGGAAAAATATCGTATCGAGTATGTCTGTCTGGTATATGTATAGTTAGACCCGCGCGGGTTCTAAGGCCTGTCTGTGATATGTATACGGTGTGTACGCTTGCCCTTGCATCAAACCTGTCATAACATTATGCCGTTACGTTGCCAGGTTACGCGTAGTAGTTGTTGCGTTACTGTAGAAGGATTGATCGCCCGCCATAAGCAAAGCAGGAACGGTTGATGTTGTTGCAGCGCGGCAAAGGAGCAATGAACCTTTGTTGCGATGTATCAACAGACGCCACACGTAAATATACAGACAAGTAAAGTACACGAGTGGGAGTTGTGGAGATAACATTATAGTAAGCATGCTACCGTATATATATGTCACGTCAGTTGCCTTAAGTATCGAGCACGAGCACGTTACGTTAGACCAAGTTGACTGAGTGACGAGTTTCGATGGCCAACAGTGATAAGTCTTTGTTACCTCCATCGAGGGGTCGTGTTGATGCAGGTACTGTGCTACAGCAGCAGTAACCAGTAGCCTACTGAGTCGCTGATCGGGAACAATGTCGTACTATAGAGGTATAATACTAGGTGTTTGTACCAGCCTATCTATCTAATTCAGTAGCATGTAGTGCTATATATTGAAGTATGAGTGTACTCAGTTATGTACGTGCGAATAGTACTTGGCATCAGTACAGCCATGGATATGCGGCGAAATACGAATAGGAACATTCTAAGAAACCATGCGGGGCATCTAGACACTGTTCGAAGTTTAACGCCTGGAAGAGTACGTAGCTATCTTGAGAACAGCACGTAGTGCGTGGAACGGTCACGAGCAAGCACCCGAAGAACGTTGCTGTGGGTCGGCCAGTACAACCACCCGATAAAGGAAATCTAGCCGTAGAACCGAGCGTGTCGAGGCCGATAGCGCCCACCAACCTCACAACCAACCAACCAATCTTCTCAGCTCTGTCTGATCTTTTCTGTCTTCTTCACCTTGGCCCAAAGAGAGCCTTATTTGTAACATGATATCTTTGTTCTGAGAGAAGCTAACGAGCGCGTCTAACGGCGGCTCGCGGCAAGCCTCTGGACTAGCACGTTCACCACAATGTCACAAGCGGACACCGTCTCCCAACAGTCTGCAGACAACTACATAGTTGCACAAGTTTTTCAAACAGCAGTAGTTGTCTACAGACAACTAGTTGCTAGGGTTTTCACCCAGTAGTAGTTGTTGTCTGCAGACCACTAGTTGCACAACGTTTCCAAACAGTAGTTGCCTACAGACACAACTAGGTGCACATATTTTCCAAACAGTAGTTGTCTACAGAGAACTAGACAACTTTTTCGAAGCAGTAGTAGTAGTAGTTGTCTACAGACAACTAGTTGTACAACTTTTTCAAACCAGTAGGAAGTAGTAAGCAGTTGTCTAAGAATAACTAGTTGCACAACTTTTTCAAATCAGTAGTAAGTAGTAAGTCGTTGTCTAAAAACAACCAGTTGCGCAACTTTTTCAAACAGTAGTAGTTGTCTGGCAGACAACTGCGAGAAGTCGTGGTTGTACAGGGTGTGAAAAATCACTTTCACGATATATTTTGTTTAGACGCATGCTACGATAGAGGTGCACCATGTTTTTTCTGAGCTCCTCACTTAAGGAGCGTCATCCCTCACCGAAAAAATGATTTCGGAGGGAAATAAAAAGTGCTACCGGATGAGAAATCTCATGACCGAAGTATACTCTGAAACATTTTTCGTCACAAAAATGAAAGTCCGACGAATTTGGGTTAAGGAGCCCGATTGTTCAGAAAACGATTAATCCAAAAAGTGCTACCTCTACCGTAGCATGCGTCTTTAGTTCCACGGAAGTAATTTTTTTACTTCCATGGTCTGTGGAAATAAACTTTTACTTCCATGGAAGTTGTATCCTGAAATTTGTTATACTTCCAGGTGATTAAATTTGAATTAATTACGTTGTTTGTTGCTTCCATAGATGTAAAACATGGAAACGAGGGCATGAATTCACCCCCTGCTCCCAGTTGGTACACCGTCCCACCCAACGTGGGCCCATCCTGACTACCAAGACGTGGACCAACTACAAACGTTATTCTAAAAACCGTGTAGAGCGCAGCGCGAAACCAGACTACATTAGACCTGTCTACAGTATGTAGTAGTGGCCGAAGGTCCTCTTCAAACGGAAACCTGAACTTCCACAGAACTATGGAAGCGTTTTTACTTCCATGGCATTATAGTAAATACGATTGACTTCCGCGAACGTTTCCACATAATAAATAAGTCAATTTACTTCCATGAAAGTGTTTTTTCCCTTTCATGGAAGTATACTTACTTTTCATGAAAGTAATTTTTAACTTTCATGGAAGTAAATTAAACTTCCATGTAATAAGCGAAAAATAATTCGATCAAAGTTTCCACATAATTAATACAAATAAGTCAAATTATTTTAATTTATTTTCACTTCCAAAAAGAAATATTAAACAACTCAAGAAGTTAAATGTCGCTTCCACGTGGAAGTAAAAACACTTCCTTTCATGGAAGTAAATACATTTTACTTCCATGAAATGAAGTGAAGGAAGTAAGTATTCTACTTCCGTGTAAGGAAGTAAATAAAAATAGACAAATAAATAGTGTGGTAGACCCAGTATACCATACCGACTATTAATAGTTGGCACTATAGAACCTGTAGTAGCTAGTCTGCAACACCGGTACAAAAACTGCGTCGGCTGCCTGGAGGGTGTTTTTGATGTTGTGCTTTGTTTGGTTGCCTGGCTTTCCCTTCCGTTCTCAGTCTTCCTCTGTTTACTACCTACTATAATGACGCGTGCTACGAACTACGATAGAGGTGGCAGGTTTCGGCTGAAAATATTTCTGAATGATCGAGAGCCCCTTAACCCAAACTCGTCAGACACGCATTATTGTGTTGCGATTTTTTCGCAATATAGTTACTACTTAGTTAGGTCGTGGGGTCGTCCATCGGGTAGCACGTTTCGCTTCCTCGCGTGAGGAGCTCACGGGGGAAACTACATTTATATCGTGGGATGCATCTAATACGAGTACTCGTATACAAGTATACATATATATATACATACACATTGTCTGTCTCATCTACTATTAATACTACACTACACTACTACTACTACTACTACTACTACTACTACTACTACTACTACTACTACTACTACTACTACTACTACTACTACTACTACTACTACTATTAATACTACTAAAGTCCGACGAATTTGGGTTAAGGAGCCCGATTGTTCAGAAAACGATTAATCCAAAAAGTGCTACCTCTACCGTAGCATGCGTCTTTAGTTCCACGGAAGTAATTTTTTTACTTCCATGGTCTGTGGAAATAAACTTTTACTTCCATGGAAGTTGTATCCTGAAATTTGTTATACTTCCAGGTGATTAAATTTGAATTAATTACGTTGTTTGTTGCTTCCATAGATGTAAAACATGGAAACGAGGGCATGAATTCACCCCCTGCTCCCAGTTGGTACACCGTCCCACCCAACGTGGGCCCATCCTGACTACCAAGACGTGGACCAACTACAAACGTTATTCTAAAAACCGTGTAGAGCGCAGCGCGAAACCAGACTACATTAGACCTGTCTACAGTATGTAGTAGTGGCCGAAGGTCCTCTTCAAACGGAAACCTGAACTTCCACAGAACTATGGAAGCGTTTTTACTTCCATGGCATTATAGTAAATACGATTGACTTCCGCGAACGTTTCCACATAATAAATAAGTCAATTTACTTCCATGAAAGTGTTTTTTCCCTTTCATGGAAGTATACTTACTTTTCATGAAAGTAATTTTTAACTTTCATGGAAGTAAATTAAACTTCCATGTAATAAGCGAAAAATAATTCGATCAAAGTTTCCACATAATTAATACAAATAAGTCAAATTATTTTAATTTATTTTCACTTCCAAAAAGAAATATTAAACAACTCAAGAAGTTAAATGTCGCTTCCACGTGGAAGTAAAAACACTTCCTTTCATGGAAGTAAATACATTTTACTTCCATGAAATGAAGTGAAGGAAGTAAGTATTCTACTTCCGTGTAAGGAAGTAAATAAAAATAGACAAATAAATAGTGTGGTAGACCCAGTATACCATACCGACTATTAATAGTTGGCACTATAGAACCTGTAGTAGCTAGTCTGCAACACCGGTACAAAAACTGCGTCGGCTGCCTGGAGGGTGTTTTTGATGTTGTGCTTTGTTTGGTTGCCTGGCTTTCCCTTCCGTTCTCAGTCTTCCTCTGTTTACTACCTACTATAATGACGCGTGCTACGAACTACGATAGAGGTGGCAGGTTTCGGCTGAAAATATTTCTGAATGATCGAGAGCCCCTTAACCCAAACTCGTCAGACACGCATTATTGTGTTGCGATTTTTTCGCAATATAGTTACTACTTAGTTAGGTCGTGGGGTCGTCCATCGGGTAGCACGTTTCGCTTCCTCGCGTGAGGAGCTCACGGGGGAAACTACATTTATATCGTGGGATGCATCTAATACGAGTACTCGTATACAAGTATACATATATATATACATACACATTGTCTGTCTCATCTACTATTAATACTACACTACACTACTACTACTACTACTACTACTACTACTACTACTACTACTACTACTACTACTACTACTATTAATACTACTACTACTACTACTACTACTACTACTACTACTACTACACTACTGTATCTCCTCCGACACTTTTATACTTTATTTTAGGTTTTTATTTGATGTATTTTTGTTTGTTTGCCTGTTTGTTTGTTTGCTTTATTTTGCGCTTCTTCTGTTATGTGTATTTTCTTTGGTTTTTCGTTTCTCTCTTTCACGCGTCTGGAGTGCTAGCAGGTTAGGTCGTGTCTGTCGTATATGGCGCTGCATTGTATCCCGTTTTTTATTTCCCGAAGAAGCTATCTTCTGTTTCTCTCTGGAACCAGCTGGTAGCAAATCAACAAACGATCAAACAACCAAACAAAAACATGACAAAGAAAAGGAAATAAAGTGCGTGCTTCTCCCAGAGGAGATGCGACAGGCAATAAAAATAAAATGAAATGAAACAAAATGGAATGAAAAACAAGGCAAACAGAGCAAGACTACGTAAGAACGACAGGAAAATAAGGCAACCACAGCACACCAAAAAAAGCGCCTTCCAGGCAGCCCGTACGAGTAGTACAGACAGGTTCTACCGGCTACCAGGTATTTCGGTCTGGTACCTTGCTATTAATACCCTGCCTGCCGTCTCCTTCCTGCTTTCGTCTGCCGCGGTTTCCCTACAAACTGGGTGTGCAGGACGTCGACGGGTACCCACTCACTCGTAGAAAAGACGGTTTAAGGTGAAGAACACACACGCGACACACACACCAAAAGTAAACTTCTTCTGCTATTCTGCTGTTCATTTTGAGCAAGCAGTACGTAGCCAGGAATGGTTGGACTTAAACCAATCAAATGCGAGGACGTAAAAGTTTGTTGTTTTTTCCCCAACCCGCTGGAGCATAACGGCCCGAATTAACGAGTATAAAATAAATTCAATTTGGAAAAAATAAAATTCAAATTCGCTTTTTATTGGTCAACACACGCACCAGCACCAATTATTATGCCCCAAGATCCTAATCGTTGGTGCTGGTGCGTGTGTTGACCAATTCTTCACTGAAAAGCGGATTTTAATGTTTTTTTTTCCAAATTGATTTTTTTTCTTCTTCGTTAAAACGGGCCCTAAACATAAAAATGAAATGGGAAAAATGTTCTTCTTGTAAAGGGTGCATACCACCAGTGATGGAGATCGGAATTGAATTGCCCTGAAAAAATCGCGATCTTTTGGAAAATCTCAATATTGGATTGGTGGTTTTCGCAGCCGATCTTCCGATCTAGATCGAGAATCGAACGATCGATTGATTCAATCTTAATCTTTCAATCTCGATCTTTTGGATCCCGCCCAAATAACGCCTTGTCATATCACTGGAAACCCTTATAAAACGTACCCTCACGCTCTACACCCCACACAAACCAACTGACAAGCACACACATCAGCCAAAGGCAAACCTTTGCCGCCGAACAAGAAACAACCTGCTAAGAAAATAGGGCTCACGAATAAGAAACAGCCTGCTAAGAAAATAAGACTCACGTTGGGAAGGACGTTAAGAAATTTAAATAAGAAATCGTGCTCAGCGGCGAGTACTCACTAAATCCTACTGGTACGTATTAGCCTGTCTGTATGCAAAAATAGTGTTGAGGTTTTAAGGCTCTCTCAGGTTAGGTGTTTCTTTTAGGGCATTTGACAAAAAGGGGGACACCTCCCCCCCTATATCATGACAAAAAGGGGGACATCGGTTTTCGCCGCCGGGTACGCCCATGTACTCTGTCAAATCGACTTGAAATTAAAACCTGATGTGTTTGCCACACTCACATGGCATCTCGCTACCACCCACAGCGTTTTTGTTTTTCATGTGTTTAGCGGGTGAACGAGAGCGCTCAAAAGGGGGGGTGTGAGCACACCCCCCTTTTGGTTTTGCCTACTCTAGGGTTTCCCCCTTCCATCTACTAAGTTAGGAAAAGTCCCCCTTTTTCCGTAACGTCCCCCCTTTTGTCACGTTGCGGAGAGATATCCCCCTTTCTGTGTCAAAAATACCACGGGTAAGTGACCACTCCATGTTCTGGTTGTTGTGGCACGCCCAAACGACGACGTGTACGTAACGCCAGAAAGATCAACGGCCCATACCCAGGCAAACGTGGTCAGCATATCAGCATACGTGATGTACGTATATATCACAAATGATTCTGTGAGTACTGCCTGTATACCATATATGACAGTAGGTCCTGTGACATGCACATCTGGTTCAGAATCAATCGTGGTTTCAAGGTGTGGCCCTGCGAATCAATGCATTACATTGGTTGGCGCCCTGTACCCTGTGGCCCCCAAAAATCACCAACTTATATACGCGTATACGTAAATAAATATGTACCCACCACAGGATAGTAGTACTACTGCTTTGGTACTGCTTGCTGCTGTACCTATATTAGACAAAAACACACAGACAGCTGTGAGATCGAGGATTTTATCGAAACTTATGTTTGCAAGCTGAGTGGGATACTTCCATCGCGCGAACTACACGTATATGTAGTAGTCCCGGTACCGCCGTATACGTATACGCGTATATCAGGTACGTACCATGGCGTAGAAGACAGGAGAGTCTCATAGTACCACGCAGTGAGCTGTGAGCTGCTCGGTCACAAGAAAGAGTGATTGTCAATATATGACTATGAGTATACCGTTAATAATGCTCTGGGCCGTTGGATTGGTGTTGACGACCACCTCTGGAACGAGAACCTCGCCGCCGGTGCTTCGTAGTGTCCCCCCTTTTGTCACGATATATGGGGGGTATCCCCCTTTTTGCCAAATGCCTTTTCTTTTATGCAGGCCCATACTGTATACCAGGTATACCGCACGCCGGCACACATCTACGGCCTACCTCGGACATGTTGAGCATTCAAAGGTCTCTCGAGGCGGCTGATAGTCTGAGCTTTGCGCCCAGTGCTTCGACACCAGATATATATATGTGGATAGATGCCTCCTCGCTGTAACGATTTTGCTTGTTGTGTTTTATGTATGGGAAGTGGTAAGCCAGTATAAAATACGAAGTTTCTTGGGGTACAGCACAGGGCACATCAGAACAAAACGCGCAATAGAAAAGGCAGGCTCGGATTAAAAAAAATATAAGAAAATAGGGAGTCGTTATACAGCAGGGAATATATATATTATTAGTGGTTCGGCGTCTGTTGCGCTGCGCGCAACATGCAACGCAAGGTGTGTTGCGCGCAGCGATCTATGCGCAAATGTACGCATCAAAACTAAGTAAAAAGCCTTTTAATTTGTTTTTGGCCTTGTACGGCGAATAGAAAAAAGTGCCTAAAAAGGAATAAGAGCCTACGGCGAATAGCATAAGGTGCCTAATTTTTGTTTTCGACTACTGTATGGCAAATGGGACAAAGGGCCTAAAACATGTTCAATTACGGCTAATTATTAAGAAAAAAATACCCCATAAAAAATTATCGCCTCCGGCGAGAAATAAACGCAACACATTTTTTTGCATGCGGCGACAAATGTTGCGCCCCCAAATACGCGTGTTGCGCTGCGCGCAACCAGCCTTGCGGCGACTGTTGAGCAAAACGGTTATTTTGACCAAATGTTGCGCCAGCGCAACAGCGCAACACCTAATGAAAATGCCCTGTTATACAGTAGTACTGGCCCTCTCACAAGAAACCTTAAATCGGGCTCAGGCTGATTGTCTCATTCTGGGTGCGCGCGAAAGCTCACTTCCTCATATTGCTCTTTCTAGTTTCGATCCCCGACAAGACATTTTTCCTACAGTAAGTACAATTAATACAGTACAGGACACCTAATTTCATGAGAAACAGGAAGTCTGGTCCGGGCTGGATTTGTTATTCGATAGGGGGTGCTTTCCACACAAATTTCAAGATAACGACTCCCGAATTTCTTATTTTTCTTCAAGTCTTAGCGTGTTTTTATAATTATCCTGTTTTTTATTAGGTGTCCTGTACTGCTGTAGTCACGATGTCTTTTTACAGTAGGTAGTACCAGGTATTATTAGTAGTGCACAACAAGCTTTTTTGTTGTGAACTATATTCATTCTTAGGCTCTGACTACGAGTAGTATAGGCTGAGAGCTTTTTACCATTTTTTTTCATTTTTTCGCGCTGACTTTCTTCTGAAATACTTTCTTCTGAACGGGCCGGTAATTTATTCAATTAGTGTAGAAAGTATCCCATTATCGAATAAGAAATCGAGCCTGGTCCAGCTTGTCCTCTTTCTGATCATTAATCATAGGTGTGTGTAAGAAACTGCTGTACTGCACCAATCAGCTGGTACGTGTGTACGACAAAAATGCGGTTACCAAATACTCGAAGTAGTCGTACATTGAAAAAAGGACAGCGGCCAAAAAAAGGTATACCTCGTCCATTTGCGGCCAAAATCAGGTACATACTTAAAACCAAGTCAAAAACACACTCCACGTGCGCTGCCATTGGTCCAAAACTCGTTGTACCGGTTTTTGCCTCTTCAAAACCCATGTATACCTGATTTTGTCTACTCTGCTTGACTTTCACCTTTTTTGTCGTTTTTAAGCCAATCAGAGGCCCTTCATAGTTCCACCCTATGCCCCCTATACAAATGCCAACGTACACGGAGACCCCCTTTTCCCTTCGCACCTCGCACTACACGCCACTCGAGCGACACAAACACATATATATCTGCCTGCACACCTCCGCCGAAAGAATAGGAGATAGAAGGCTCCCCTTCGGGATTGTGGTTGACTTGGACTACCAGGGGTGTCACAAAAGTTGAGAAGGGAATACAGCAGCAGGCGTTCGTTCCTCGTACTATCAATAGCAGCTACTCGTACGTAGCCACCGGGCGAACACGAAGAGCATGAAAAAACTCTACTTTGCATTGCTAGGAACGGCAGGTTCGTGGGGTGCGTTTTGAACTAGATTTTAGGATTATGTATCTGTTTTTGGCCCCGAACGGACCAGGTGTACCTGTTTTTGGCCGCTGCCCTTGAAAAAACAAATGGAGCCACGTATATATGTATACGAACGAAAATAAAGCAGTAAACCTGCTTAATTTGGCGAGATAAAGATCAAGATTGAAGATCGAGATCAAGATTGCCTCTTTTCGCCAAGATTGCCGAAAATATCAAGATTGCCTTTTTGGGGGCAATCTTTTTCAAGAATTGATCGGCCCTACTGTTACCGGAGGCAATCTCCATCACTGCTGCTACACAAACAGGGCGTAAAATAGGTGGTGAAATGTTGAGCTGGCGCACCTTTTCCGGAAATATATACCATATATACCAGGTATATAATATATATTTTAATATATGTGCTTACCCACGCTATATATTTATATATTATATAGTAAGTGTGTATGTGTGTAATAATAATTAATTAATTTCACGCAAGAGGGAGAAGAATATATACATATATATACGTACGCTAAAGTAGTCGGCAAATTCATTGGTAAAGAGTGGGAGGGGGGAGGGGGGGGGGGGGGATGCTGCTGTAGTCGAATGGAGATTGCAGGCGTGTAGTTCAGTTTTGGACGCGCATAACATGCTGTAGGGATTATAGGTGTACCTCTTCGGACTTGTGTATCCTTTCCCTGCTAAGTGTGCGTGTTCTTCAGGATTCTCTGATGGCTCTAGCACTTTTGTGACCACGGGCTGTGATCTTGCTAGATCAGACTATAGGGATTAGCAACTGAAACGAGTTTAATGTGAAGACAACAACAACAACAATGGTGGGAGCTTTAACTATATACGCCACTATTTCTTTATACTATTAATTGATACCTTACTATTCTACACGTGGCCGAATCAACCTACGAGTATCAATAGAGTCTTTCCAAACACAGCAGAGTATCAATATCGGCCGAATCCACCTACGAGTATATATWTCCAAGCACAAGCACAGCTGCAGCAGTATTCAAGCACTTCTGACGCTGGTACCCAATAACTCGCAGCAGCAGCCGGTGGTGTATCGTCCGCAGCAGTCGGTAGTGGTCGCGACGTGGGGCCCATGTCTGTCAATTAATTGGAATTGCCTGTACAATTATTTGTACCATTCCTATTGCAATAGTATATTATTGTGGCTACAGCTGGTTTCGGATGCTGTCTATTAATGGGATTTGCCCAACCAAATGATTTCGATTGAAGGATACTAATTGACATTGTCCGAGCAACTGATTTTGGGTGCTGCCTACTAATTGGAATTGTGCCTACAATTGATTTCGGGTGCTGGCTATTAATTGGAATTGCCGAGACACTTGATTTCAAATGCTATCTATGAAATGCAATTGTCCAACTAAATTATTTCGAGTGATTTCTATTAATTGAAATTGCCCAGTCAAATTATTGCGAGTGAGATCTATCAGTCGGATTTGTATAGCCAATTTGTTTCGAGTGTTGTCTACCAATTGGAACTGTCCAACCAAATGAATTAAAGTACAGTCTATAAATTGGAATTGTCGAGGTCAGAAAAAAAATTCGAACACTAACAATTGGAAGGTCAGGACGAAGCCTATTGACCCAACCAACAATTTAGTGTGGAAAGTCACACAAACCTATTATTGGCCAAACCACTTCTATTGATAGGCAAGACCTGAAACTAATAGTTTAAACAATTTCAATTGGAAGGTCAGGGCAGAAACCTATTGCTCCGACCATTCCTATTAATAGAAAGGAACAAGACGAAATTATTGAAACAATTCCAATTGGAAGGTGAGAGCAGAAACGGTTTGACAGTAGGCGCCGTTGCCGGACAGTGGCTTCCACGCTCTGGTACCCGACCCTCTTCAGGGCTTGGGCGTAGGACAGCTGCCGGTAGGTGCCTTGCTTGCGCTGGTACCCAATAACTCGCAGCAGCAGCCGGTGGTGTATCGTCCGCAGCAGTCGGTAGTGGTCGCGACGTGGGGCCCATGTCATGCAACCGTACAGCAGTGCCTCCATCGCCTCCGCTTGAAGCAGGCGGGCCTTGAGTCGAAACGGTGCTCCCGGCCTATCGAAGAGCTCCGGGCCATACCTCCTGACGCACGCCGACGCTGCTCTGCTCCTGAAGTTGATCTCCCGGGTGAGGTCGCCATGTTCGTTGACGAGGCCGCCCAGGTACCGGAACTCGAGGGTTTGGGTGTATTTCTGCCCCGCTGCTTCGATGATCAGCGGCGGCGGGGGCGGTGTTGGCTGCTTCTCCTTTACGCGCATCAGGAGAGTCTCCGTCTTCTTCTCCGACACCGTCAGCCCGAACTCCCCAAACACCTGCACGATAATGGTCATCATCCTCGCCAGTCCGTCGGCGGACCTCGATACAACGCCGGCGTCATCGGCATACAGCATCCCCCACACCGCCCTCCGTACGCGGTCGAGTGGTGTCTCCGTCCCCGCTCCCGTCTCCTCCTTCAGGAACACTATGTTCTGCATGATACCATCGTCCTCGCTGAATCGTACGATAACGACCTCTAGGGCCGCGGCGAAGAAAACGTTGATGTTTGAACAGCAGTGGGGACAGCACACACCCTTGTCGCAAGCCCTGCGTGACCAGGAACCAGTCCGACAGTTCTCCATCGTCCATGCGCACCCGYGCCCGCATTCCGTCGTGGAATTGGCGGATGACGGCGACCATCTCCGCAGGAATCCCGGCCCTGGTCAGCAACTTCCACAGCAGCTCTCGGTCCACCGAGTCATAGGCCTTCTGTAGGTCGACGAAGCACATGTAGAGCGGTATTCTCCTTCTCCGCCCTAGATCCTGGAGTCGGCGCACGACGAACAGCATGCATACTGTGGATCGATTAGGTCGGAAGCCGCACTGTTCCTCCGGGAGGATATTGTTGGCTTCGCAGAAGGCACTTAGGCGGTTGGTGATGAGTTTGGCGGGGACCTTGCCTACGTGCGATAGTAGCGAGATCCCCCTGAAGCTGTTGCAGTTGGACCGGTCGCCCTTCTTGTACAGCACTTTGATGGTTGCATCCTTCCACTCTTGCGGGATCTCTCCTCCGTTCCACACGTCGATGAAGATGGCATGAAGGCGCTCCAGGACGACGGGTTCGTCGTCATCGATCTTGAGCAACTCGGCAGGGAGGGAGTCATGGCCGGGTGCCTTCCAGTTCTGCAGGCCTTCCGTTGCCCGTTCCACCTCCTCGAGGTCTGGCGCCGCTCCCAACCGTCGGGTGGCTCATGTCGCTGGTCGTTGCGTCACTTTTTCGGCGATGTCTGGGTTCAGGGTGGGGGACTTGGTGTTGAGTAGGGTGCCGAAGAATCCCGCCCACCGCTGGAGGATGTCTTCCTTGCTCCGGAGCAGCACGCCATTCTCGTCCGTGACGAACTGCTGTCCCCCCGCTTGTCTCCCGCTGAGGCCCACTGATCTCTTAAGGTGTTTGTACAGCCCTCTCATGTCGCGGTCCTTGTAGACCGCTTCGAGCTCCGCCACGTACCTGTCGAGGTGGGCATAGATGCCCGTTTCGACTGCTGCGGTCACTCCCTTACATGCTGCTTTGAGGATCCTCCATGTCGCTGTGGTTCAATTGCCCCTTATCGCGCGGCGCGCTTCCCGCCGCTTGGCAAGGGCCTCCTCAAAAGCAGCTCTCGTCACTGGGGTCTCACACCACTCCTGCGTGCGTCGTCTCCGCGGTTCCTCGGGTAGTACCGTCTGCGCCGCGTCGAGGAGGGCATTGGTAAACATCGTCGCCATCCCCGCTGTGGTGGTCGCTAGCTCACCCGGTTGTTGGTCGAGGTTGTGGATGAACCGGTCGCTCACCGCCCGTCGTGCTGTTTCGACCTGCAATTGCTGTCGGCTGAACTGCTGCTGTTTCGGTTTGGTCCGCACTGCTCGGTTGTGGGCAAGTCTGCCACCGAGGTCGACGGTGGCTACCACCATTGCCATGCATGAATCGAATTGAATTGCTCTGAAAAGATCACGATCTTTCGGAAAATCTCAAGATCAGATTGGTGCTTTTCGCAGCCGAAATTCTGATCTAGATCGAGAATCGAAGATCGATTGATTCAATCTTTCAATCTTGATCTTTTGGATCCCGCCCAAATAACGCCTTGTCATATCACTGGAAACCCATATAAAACGCACCCTCACGCTATGCACCCCACACAAACCAACTAACAAGCACACACATCAACCAAAGGCAAACCTTTGCCGCCGAAAATAAAAACAACCTGCCAGGAAAATAGGGCTCACGAATAAGAAACAGCCTGCTAGAAAATAGGCTCACGTTGGGAGGACGTTAAGAAATTTGAATAAGAAATCGTGCTCAGCGGCGAGTGCTCACTAAAATCCTACTGGTACGTATTAGCCTGTCTGTATGCTAAAATAGTGTTAAGGGTTTAAGGCTCTCTCAGGTAGGTGTTTCTTTTAGGGCATTTGAAAAAAGGGGGAACCCCCCTAATCGTGCAAAAAGGGGGACATCGGTTTTCGCCGCCGGGTACGCCCATGTACTCTGTCAAATCGACTTGAAATTAAAACCTGATGTGTTTGCCACACTCACATGGCATCTCGCTCCACCCACAGCGTATTTGTTTTTGTTTTCATATGTTTAGCGGGTGAACGAGAGCGATCAAAAGGGGGGGTGTAGCATTATCCCCCTTTTTGTTTGCCTCACGCTAGGGTATCCCCCCTCCATCTTAAGTTTGGAAAAGTCCCCCTTTTTCGTAACGTCCCCCCTTTTGTCACGTTGCGGAGAGATATCCCCCTCTGTGTCAAAAAGACCACGGGTAAGTGCCACTCCATGTTCTGGTTGTTGTGGCACGCCACAGACGACGTCTAACGGACGTCTCACGTAACGCCAAAAAATCAACGCCATACCCAGGCAAACGTGGTCAGCATATCAGCATACGTGATGTACTATATATCACAAATGATTCCGTGAGTACTGCCTGTATACCATATATAGACAGCAGGTCCTGTGACACGCACATCTGGTTCAGAATCAATCGTGGTTTCAAGGTTGGCCCTGCAAATCAATGCATTACATTGTTGGCGCCCTGTGCTGTGGCCCCCAAAAATCACCAACATATATACGAGTATATGTCGTATATAAATATGTACGTACCAAAGGATAGTAGTACTACTGCTTTGGTACTGCTTGCTGCTGTACATATATAAAAAAAAAAAACACACACACAGCTGTGAGATCAGGATTTTATCGAACTCATTTTGCAAGCTGAGTGGGATACTTCATCGCGCGAACTACACGTATATGTAGTAGTCCCGGTACCGCCGTATACGTATACGCTATATCAGGTACGTACCATGGCGTAGAAGAGAGGAGGTCTTATAGTACCACGCAATGAGCTGTTGAGCTGCTCGGTCACAGTGATGGTTAATATATGACTATGAGATACCGTTAATGCCTGGGCCGTTGGATTGGTGTTGACGACCACCTCTGGAACGAGAACCTCGCCGCCGGTGCTTCGTAGTGTCCCCCCTTTTGTCACGATATATGGGGGGTATCCCCTTTTTGCCAAATGCCTTTCTTTTATGCAGGCCATACTGTATACCAGGTATACCGCACGCCGGCACACATCTACGGCCTACCTCGGACATGTTGAGCATTCAAAGGTCTTCGAGGCGGCTGATAGTCTGAGCTTTGCGCCCAGTGCTTCGACACCAGATATATATATGTGATAGATGCCTCCTCGCTGTAACGATTTTGCTTGTTGTGTTTTATGTATGGGAAGTGGTAAGCCAGTATAAAATACGAAGTTTCTTGGGGTACAGCACAGGGCACATCAGAACAAAACGCCGCAATAGAAAAGGCAGGCTCGGTAAAAAAAATATAAGAAAATAGGGAGTCGTTATACAGCAGGGAATATTATATATTATTAGTGGTTCGGCGTCTGTTGCGCTGCTGCGCCAACATGCAACGCAAGGTGTGTTTGCGCGCAGCGATCTATGCGCAAATGTACGCATCAAAACTAAGTAAAAAGCCTTTTAATTGTTTTTGGCCTGTACGGCGAATAGAAAAAAGTGCCTAAAAAGGAATAAGAAGCCTACGGCGAATAGCATAAGGTGCCTATTTTTTGTTTTCGACTACTGTATGGCAATGGACAAAGGGCCTAAAACATGTTCAATTACGGCTAATTATTAAGAAAAAATACCCCATAAAAAATTATCGCCTCCGGCGAGAAAATAAACAAGCAACAATTCTTTGCACTGCGGCGAAAAATGTTGCGCCCCCAAATACGCGTGTTGCGCTGCGCGAACCAGCCTTGGGCAGACTGTTGCGCAAAACGGTTATTTTGACAAATGTTGCGCCAGCGCAACAGCGCAACACCTAATGAAAATGCCCTGTTATACAGTAGTACTGGCCCTCTCAAAGAAACCTTAAATCGGGCTCAGGCTGATTGTCTTATTCTCGAGGCCTGGTCTGCCTGCTACCGAAAGACATCACCCTTCTTTCTCTCTCCTCGCATCGAATTGTGGCTCCTACTTCCCTCTAGTTGCGTAGACAGTGCCCCATCGAACTCCAGACATCGTTGACCCTTCGGCTACAGTAAGTACCATATAATACAGTCTACAGGACACCTAATTTCATGAGAAACAGGAAGTCTGGTCCGGGCTGGATTTGTTATTCGATAGGGGGTGCTTTCCACACAAATTTCAAGATAACGACTCCCGAATTTCTTATTTTTCTTCAAACTTAGCGTGTTTTTATAATTATCCTGTTTTTATATAGGTGCCTGTACTGCTGTAGTCACGATGTCTTTTTACAGTAAGTAGTACCAGGTATTATTAGTAGTGCACAACAAGCTTTTTTGTTGTGAACTATATTCATTCTTAGGCTCTGACTACGAGTAGTATAGGCTGAGAGCTTTTTACCATTTTTTTTCAATTTTTTCGCGCTGACTTTCTTCTGAAATACTTTCTTCTGAACGGGCCGGTAATTATTCAATTAGTGTAGAAAGTATCCCATTATCGAATAAGAAATCGAGCCTGGTCCAGCTTGTCCTCTTTCTGATCATTAATCATAGGTGTGTGTAGAAACTGCTGTACTGCACCAATCAGCTGGTACGTGTGTCGACAAAAATGCGGGTTACCAAATACTCGAAGTAGTCGTACAGTCGTACATTTTTTTCCCCTCGCTGCCTCGGCAAGGTCTTTGCTTTGGCATGGCCCATAGCGAGGGGGGGGGTCTTTCTAGCGAGCAAGGCTAGACTCACCCTCAAGCGGACCGATACCTTCTTGCTGCTGCGCACCCGCCGCGAAGCGTGTGCAGCGGTAGAGTTGGATCGGCACTGGTGCGTCAGGCGCAAAAGTCCAGATGCACGGGCCTTTTTGGCCGTCGGTGTAGACAGCAATGTCTATCTCACTTTTGTGCGCGGAGGCAGACGCCATCAGAAAGGTGGACGGACACTACGTACACAGCCCTAGGTATGTTTGCTAGAGGGAGCTGTACTGTCTCAGTAACCTGGCTTCGCCATCAAAGGAGGAGGGAGCGTGTGGCGACGAGCTGTAGTTCGGACTGGTCAATCCCTTCAGCGCGAGAATTTTTATTTTCCAGACCAAGCACCCTGAGTGCAACGAGGGAGAAAGCGAGGAGCCGACTGGGAAGGACAACAACGAGAGCGAGTACGGACGGAGCAGGTCGAGTGTGGTCGTGCTAGGACTGGCCAAGCACCGGAGCGGCGCGCCGGATCACAGCAGCYCGCCGCAGCAGCAGCACAGCAGCGCGGAGTAGCCATCCGGAGCACGGACGACATCGACCCGTGACGAGCGGACAATCATTTTTGTTGACATTTGTTTTTTTTTGTTTTCGTTTTTTTCCCTGAATTTCGTTGTTGGGTCTGTGTGGATGACGTCACTGGTTTTGTAGAGAGACGCGGCAGAGATGGCGCAGACACCCCGGGTGCCTTCATTGTATGCCTGATCGTGGAAGACCCCTTCAATGTGGAACGATTCCTAATCAGTGTCGACGTTTATAATGCTGTGCCTAACACAGAGGTTCAGGATAGATTCTGACAATTGTCAATTGACGTGAGTGATGGCTTTGGTTGGCTGTTCTTTTTCACTGTGTGCCCGCGGACTGTCATTCCGGCAGCACTTCAGACAGCAGCTGCGTGCTCCATCTTGTTCCCACGCCTACCGTGTGTTTTTGTACAGACAGCACTTCAGACAGTAGTTACGCTGTAGTCGGCAAATTCATTGGTAAAGAGGGGGAGGGGGGGGGGGGGGCGATGCTGCTGTAGTCGAATGGAGATTGCAGGCGTGTAGTTCAGTTTTGGACGCGCATAACATGCTGTAGGGATTATAGGTGTACCTCTTCGGACTTGTGTATCCTTTCCCTGCTAAGTGTGCGTGTTCTTCAGGATTCTCTGATGGCTCTAGCACTTTTGTGACCACGGGCTGTGATCTTGCTAGATCAGACTATAGGGATTAGCAACTGAAACGAGTTTAATGTGAAGACAACAACAACAACAATGGTGGGAGCTTTAACTATATACGCCACTATTTCTTTATACTATTAATTGATACCTTACTATTGCTACACGTGGCCGAATCAACCTACGAGTATCAATAGAGTCTTTCCAAACACAGCAGAGTATCAATATCGGCCGAATCCACCTACGAGTATATATTTCCAAGCACAAGCACAGCTGCAGCAGTATTCAAGCACTTCTGATAACTGGAGTAATCTGTAATACTTATTCAGGGTTCGGGTTCGGGTTAAGGTTAGGGTTCGGATCGGTGGGTCGGCTCTAGGCGACAACTAGCATATATATATAGTAGTGAGTGGCAGTAGTAGTACAGTAAGAAATGTAGTATAAACAAATTTAATAGCATATACTAGTAGAACATGACACCTACTAACTAACTAATAACGAATAAGAAACAGGCTGATAAGAAAGCGAGGGTGGTCGTGATCTCGATATTAATGTAGAAAGAACCCTCTCTCAAATAAGAAATCTAGCCTGAACCATATTTCCTGTTTCTTACAAGATGTCCTGTACTGCTGTATAATATTAATAGTTGAAGCTCCTACCAGTGGCACTACTACTGTTGTAATAACTTTGCACCTTTTCGTCGCAAATCCCGTTTTTTTTTCACCACGTACGGGAGGCATGGTGCGGCTTGCAGCTTGCTGCACCACGCTTTTTCTGTACCACACCTTTTTTCGCCGTAGGCGGGAAAGAAATGTGCGGCTCCTTTTCGCCGCAGGCTAATATATTTTACGCCGAGCAGGCGAAAACATTTTTGGCGTGCTGTTCGCCGCAGGCGAAAACCGTTTTGACGTTTTTCGTTTTTTGTTTTGTGTTGATTTGATCTTATTATAGTATGCTTTATTTGGGGCTGGTTTCCTCTTTTGGCATAGATAGAGAAACTTACTTATTTTCTTTGTAATCTGACTGCTGTTTGTTGTCGTTTTCTTTTTCTGCCTGAGGAAGAAGCAACTAAACCGAGCGAGTTAGACGTAAATTTAATAACAAAAACGGCCTCCGGCGGGGGGGGGCTCCGGGGGCCCTCCGGGGGCCCTCCGGGGGCCCTCCGGGGGCCCCTGCGGGGGGCGCACATCGCCTAGACGGCTCGTCGTCGTGGCGCGGTGCCGCCGATTTTACGCCCTGGTACACACGCGATCGAGCGAGCCTGTATGTAATAAGTTGAGTTGTTCGATCGCCAAGAATACACACCATTTATGCTACATATAGATGTATTGTATGCATGAATGAGTGGTGGGTGTAGGCACATTTCGACGCGAGTCGACGAGGGAAGAAAGTTAATGTTCTCGCCATCAAAATGCAAGGCAATTACCGTCGTTGTGGAGAAGGGGGGGGGAGAGTTTACTTAGTCACCCCGAATCTGAGTGACCACTATTGATAACAACTACCATTGTATGTTACGTACAAGGTAGGAGCAAGAGGGGCGAAAAGGATAATGAAAAAAATAGGATGGAGGGGAAAAAATGAACCAACTCACCAATTCGTAGAATACGCACATGGTGACATATATTTGGCATACGCGCATAAATACGCGGGGGGACAAAAAATACGGCACGAGTAATCTTTTGACTCTTGTGGCAATCGGGCAATCGGTATTATTTACTTGACTGATGATGATCTGATTTGTTCTGCCCACGGAAGGGCGGAGGACGAGCACAACAAAAACAACAGCAGCAGCAGTCACTCGCGAACCATCAGAAGAATTGGTTCCACAATCTCTAGCACAGCAGCAGAATTGCCAGTCGGTCGGCAACAACGGAGGTGCGTGTTGCAGGCGGTTTCGTCCGAGAGAGCACACATCGGCAGCAACATACTACGCACCTGAACCTGTGAGCTGTGTCGCGGAGCATCTGGCCATCACCACCATGGTCATCAGGGAGAAACGCTCCCAGTTCGCATCTGTTGCGCCTGCTGCGCCTTCGGTGAGCGCTGAAGAGCCGGAAATAAAACGCGCTTTTGTCTTGCAGTATTAAATAGTACGAGTACAGAGTATTTTCAATGGTGTTTTTTTGTGCTGTACATCGCGAATCTTGAGTATAGGAATGATACGAGTGTATGTATACCATACGTCGTGTGTGTAATAATACCTGGTATGGCAATATGCGAAGTAAAATATCATATCATACATATTATATAATACCTGGTATCATACATGTTACGCGTGTATGCTTGGTGTATGTATAAAAAATGCAAGGCAAGAGCCTTAGTCGAGGGGGAGGGAGAAAAACCTAGTTTGTGACCCCGGATCTGAGTTACGACTAGGAAGGAGAGAGAAAGGAAGGGCGAAGATAATAAATGGGATGGACAAAATATGTATGTATACAATGTATATGAAAAAAAAACCAAAAAAAACGACAAAGCTGTGAGATCGGGGATTTCGTCGCAACTCATCTTTGCAAGCTGCGTGGGATACTAGTGATACTTCGATCGCGCGAACTACGAGGTTTGAGGGGAACAAAATCTGGCAGCTGAGGAACTCAAGGGAGGTCACATATATACAGTGTACTCCTATGTATATATGCATGCTATATTATATATTATACGGGTGATACTAATCATACCTGAGATCCTGGGTTACATAACAGGCGCTTCTCCCCCCTACCGACTGCGGTATGTGCCACAGGACAGGGGATGTTGTACTCTCGTACAGCAGTACAGGACACCCAGACTATTAATAATAAGAAACCCAGACTGAGATCTCAAGGAAAATAAGAAATTCGGGAGTCGGTATCTTGAAAGTATTGTAGAGAGCACCGTCTCCCAAATGAGAAATCCAGCCTGGACCAGATTCCCTGGTTCTTATTTGGTGTCCTGTACTGTATATATGTGTGCCTTGCATTTTTTCGCGAGAACACATCATCCGTATCGTCAGGTCTTTTTTTTCCCTCATCGACTCGCGTGGTCCAATACTTCGTACCAGTATATATTGATATTGATACCAGTACATACAGCGGTACAGCAGTCCGTAGTACGTGATATTTACAGTAAGTACAGCAGTATTGATATTCACAGCTGCTAAGTACAGCATTATTAAGAGTGCATACTACGTACACCTTCGGCGTAACAAGATATCAAACGCTACGATTGGTGTCGGTCCCGCTTCTAGAGTATTAGCGTCCGCCACGGATAAAAGGCAACGAAACCTATCCACCGCCTCTCGTATACGATATAATAGCCAAGGCACGTCGCCGACCGATATAAGTTGCATTAAGTGTGTGCAACACGTAATAAGGGGCGATTTTGCATCATCAATCAGATCTGTTTGCTTGCGTGTTACAGCAGTCGCGATGGCCGTCGCATCCAGGATATTCTTTGCTTTTTCCGGGTCTCCTCGAACCAAAGAAAGCTTCGAGTGTGTGTGTGTTCTTCACATTAATAAACCTTCCTTTCTACCCGTCGATATCCAGCACACCCAGTGTTCGTGCCCGGTACGTGGCATCGGCTGCTTGTTGAGCCATTCATTGCTTGCGACTTCGAAATGGATGGGCGGGCCCTTTTTTTTGCAGGGGGGGGTCGTATCCCATATAAGGTTAGATGTGACACCATTGTTGGTCCTATTAATAGGCAATTGACATCCCCCGCCAGCCGCCAGGGCATACATTTTTTTTCTTTTTTGTCTATCCCATTTATTATCTTCGCTCTTCCTTTCTCTCTCCTTCCTATTAAATAGTCGTAACTCAGATCCGGGGTCACAAAGTAGGCTCTTCCCCCTCCTCCCCCACTACGGTTCTTGCCCTGCTTTTTATCGCGAGAAGATTTCAGCAATTTCTCCCCTCGTCAACGTTCGTCGAATTGTGCTTACCCACGCTCTAATATGCGCTCTCGACAGTTGGTGTCATTTGGGAATAATAATCTCCATCAAGGAGAATCGAACCCCCGACCTCCAACGCTAGCAGGCTTCGTGGCTACCTGTTAGACCACCGGGGCGACAATAGGCCGCTCTCACTGCTGTGCTTACGTGCTTACTCTCGTGTACAACCTTGTACAAAGGGTAGCAGCAGATATGCTGGCGCGGGTGGCGTTGTTTGAAACGGCAGGGCCGTAAGAAAGGCATCAATTGGTACTGATTAATAGCTGTCTACTATGATTGCTTATACTTGCTCCATGTCGACGGGTAGAAAGGACGGTTTAATGTGAAGAACACTTGCTTGTTCCTTGTGACCTTTTGCTTCTCACCGAAGACGCATGCTACGACAGAGGTGCCCCATGTTTTTTCTGAGCTCCCCACTTAAGGAGCGTCATACCTCACCGAACAAACTATTTCGGAGGGGAAAAATAAGTGCTACGTACCGGATGAGAAATCTCATCGCCGAAGTATACTCTGAAACATGTTTCGTCACAAGAATAAAAGTCCGACGAATTTGGGTTAAGGGGCCCAATCATTCAGGAAACGATTCAGCTAAAAAATGCTACTTCTATCGTAGCACGCGTCCGAACATCATCCGCTACAGCAGTACAGCACTCGTACTTTCCACTCTTCGATCCTACGCTGCGTCCAGGCTGTACCCCCCACACCATCGGCATGGGGCTGTCACCCCCCTCCCCCTGCCTCCCCCCCGACTCCGTCTCGTTTCCTGGCGATCCCTGAGCTGGAGAGCTTGAAGCGCGTATCAGTAGTTTTATTGGTATTATTTTTTATAATGTGTACTATTAGTACGTAGCATCAAAGAGGCTCAACATTGATCACTCATAAGCACTCCGAAAGATGAAAACAGAGGCAGGCAACGAAAAGAGCCCTCTGCACTCTGCGCAAAGTCGTTATAGTGTTCCTTTTGCTACCTGACCAAATAACCTTGTAAAATAGTGGAGCTCCCGTGTACGTTGCTTGCAGGGCAGGGCAACCTTCGATTACTTGCGTCGTTGTCCCTTGACGGCAGGTTGATTGGCTCAGGGAGCACAAAACCACGCTATTTTTCAAGCCATAATCGGGAATATTCTACTACTCCGTTTTTCCAATTCCTAAAACACAGGGGTTACCTCTTTTGGCCTCGTACTGCAAAAAAAATAGGAGAAGAATCGTGTGACCGGCGATCCTAAGAACGTCCTGTTTTTCACGTTTTCGCGTATGACAACGTATGTAATTATTATACGTTGTTAAGGCCTCGGCGATGTCCTTTTCCCTTCTTCGTGGTTTCGAGTGAACATCCAGTAATGGTTACTTTATTAGCGCCTGCCTCAGCCAAGTATATATCCATAATTTTCTGAAACAAGGCAGGTGCTTCCTGTTGTTAAGGGACCAGTTACATACATACATACATATGGTACTTTCTACGACGTGGTCGTAGACCTGAAGATTGTTGCTTTCTTTTTCTACGACCCAATGAAGGCCACCCTGCAGTGCCAGTCTTGCATGCCTTCATCTATTTTGCCGTGTGTTGCACTTTTCTCCCGTCTGCTTTATTCCGCATGTATTTATGTGCAGGCTTTGTTTGCTTGAAAGGACGACGAAACGGAATTATCCTTCAATATCGCATCTTAGAATCGGCTTCGATCCCGACTTTTAGTCCCCCTGCATTTTTTTCAAGTATTTCACAACAAGTCAATAACCCTTGGCGGTATATACGTTATACTGGTACGTGTTACGAAATAATATCCACACACTACTACTACTGTAGGTAGCAGTGTTTATACATATATATATAAACGTGGATTTCATGTACGGGTACGATATGTATACTGAAGTTTCCCGTCATACCCAACTCCTGCCCTACCACGTATACAAAGGTAGTACAACGTCATGCAAGAAACGAGGGTCGCGAATACTAAAAACCCAACAACAGCAGTAGTACCCCTTTCAACGCGGTCGACTTCGCATCTCCTGCTCCTGGTATATACGTAATGCTTGTAATATGTTGGCTAAGGCTCGCGGCTTATTTCGTTTCCGATGTGAGCAGAAACTCTTGAAATCAATTTGCTTCTTGTGCGAAGGGGCGCAGAACGCGAATTTCTACAAACCCAAGTTGTTGGTATTATGCACATATCATACGCAGTGTGGGTGCGAACATTTGTTGCGTTTTCCTACTGCTGCTGTAGCGGATGCCAAGACATGCCATGCCATGCCAGGTACAATTTACCGCACGTGATAAACCACGGATGTGGGACCAAGCAAGGCAGTCCCGGTGCGTGTTTCGTGCGGTTCGGGCGTTCCTCCGATGTTATATTAACATTCGAGTCACGGGTTTCCAAAATATGAGGCCTTTGCTTACAGTCGCGCCCACACGCGGTCAAATCGCCATTTTCAGACGATGTTAAGAGCGAGGAGACGCGTGCTACGGTAGAGGTAGCAATTTCTGGCTGAATCGTTTTCTGAACGATCGGGCTCCTTAACCCAAATTCGTCGGACTTCCATTTTTGTGACGAAAAATGTTTCAGAGTATAATTCGGTCATGAGATTTCGCATCCGGCAGCACCTTTATTTCCCTCCAAAACCGTTTTTTCAGAGTGGTATGGAGCTCCTCAAGTTATAAGCTCAGAAAAAAACATAGTGCACCTCTATCGGCGTAGCATGCGTCCAGATCATGCGGTCTCAGAGAACACTCTTCGCGTGCCAGGCATGATCACGATGTGACACACACATGTTGGATACCATGACACCAGACGATCGTCCACCCTAGAGGCTTGATTATATAAATAGGATCTGCAGATCTCTCAAACTGTGCTTCGGAGTCAGACATAGGTTTTGCTGTTGCTTTGAAGTCGTATGTGTGTGTCTGGCAACAAAAAACACGAGCAACCACACACCAAAACAACGGTCCGACCCTTTGGCCCTTTCTCCCTGCCGACGACGGACAGCACTCGAGCGCAGCACGCCTCTCACATACCATATCGAAGAGGACGGTGCTCTTTCTCGCGGTTTGTTGTCCCTGTTGTAGCTTGCGGGCAAGCCATCTGTGGCCTCAGGCTGTTTAGAACATACCAGGTACTCGTTTTTTCATGCTTCTGGTACTACTGCTCACTTTTTTCGGAATGCAAAGCATAATTCTCGAGGCACACAGCTCTGATTCACAAGCCGCAAGAGCAGCAGAGGGAGAGCCCCGGACATTCTAAAGTCCCGGACGTTCAGATTGTGTTGTCCCCTTTTTTACATTGAGGAATCACAAAACCGCTCTCCTATTCTGACCAAAACCAAGAAATTCCCATTCGAAAGCCAATGTTTCGAGTATTATTAGTACTTAACCCTTTTAGAACTGCAGTCCCGTTATGGGGACAAGCCACTCAAATTCTAAGTAGTTTGTCCCCAAAACGGGACTGCAGTTCTAAAAGGGATAAGTAAACATCGCGGGGATCAAAACTATTTGGCCGACTCTAAAACGAACATATATTGCAGAAAACGACGGGGGGGGGGGTGTACTCGTTTGTTGCTTGCCTTGTAGTAATATGACCATTGACCACTTATTATTTTCGAGACGGAGCAAGAAATGAGGAGGTGGAGAATAAAACATCCGAAGCATCCGACCAGCGGCGATAAGCTGTGCGCTTCGAGACTGCGGACACAAAGCTTCAAGCTGCCTACCTTCAATCGCTCCGTTCCCGTAGCAGCTGTGGTCTGCCCGCCCCCTCCGTCGAAACCGTGTGCCTTTTCTCCCTTGGTTGGTTCTAGTATTACCCATGCACGGACCACCGCGCCTGTTTCTGCGCTGTGTTCACGTAACAGCGGTATCTTCATGCTACGCACGCTGTGGTTTTGTTTAAGGCGCACACCCTGTACATATTGATAGTTGCAACGTGCAGGTATTTGGGTATTTGCATGCTTGGAGAGGCGATGGGATTTAGTAGTATTTCGCGGAACAGCTCTCGGAACTGTTTACGTTTCCTCGTTGCGATTCAAGCCGTAGGACTTCACGGACGGATAAACTAGCGAATACCACAGCCGACAGTAGTTGTACATGTACACTTTGCACAATTGTATGCGGTTCTGAGCAAAACATATTAACTGAACCGGTACCCAATAAGTACAATAACTACTGTACTCCACAGACGAATCTGAGCCCAAACCAAGCCCCCAAAAAGAAGGAAGGGCAGGGCGGGGTTCAGACTCATCCGTGTAGCGGCGGTCCTTGGACACTTCTGGCCCGTAAAGGCAGGTGCATACCGTGGTTCTGAATCGGTGGGACCGTAGCAATAAGCCGCGGTTCTGTTACTGTCCGATTGTACGCCTCTTACAACACCATGCCAAGTACCACATGCATGTTGAATCACAAAGAAACCCGTCCAAAACTTGCACGTACACCTTACGAAAAACCGGTTTGCCGTACTTACTTCGTGTATTGCACAGGGGCGCAAATGCAAGACTCGAAACGAGCACTACTACTGTAATCCTGCTGTAGAGTATCGGTTCTCATTCGGTTCTCATTCGGTTCTCTTCCATTCGGTTCTCTTCCATTCGGTTCTCTTCCATTCGGTTCTCTTCCAAAATTGTCCTGGCGCACGGCCCACTGCGGCGGCAATGAGCTTTCCTAATGCAGCTTTTCTATCGTACGATTCTCGAACAATCAAATGATATATACTTATAAAATGAAAAACAACAGCTGTGCAATCGACGATTTCGTCGAAAGTCATATTTCAAGCTGAGTGTGATACTTCGATATAATATATGCATAATCGTAGGTAGGCTCTCTGTGGCGCTGTCTACTTGCTACTACTACAGAGTATGGCTTCAAGTCCAAGTTAATACGTACTGACCCTGCCGAATCCGCCTATATAAGCGGCGGTGTCGCCTTTTCCACCCTATAATACAAATTACACTGCACCTGTTCGTCGTGTATGTCTGTGTTATGCCTGCAAATTCAAGCATGTTGTTGTTCCCGTATTGTAATCCCTTCGCGGTCCCAAGAAGGGTGAGTGATGAGTGGTTGCTTAACCCACATGCCATGTGCCATGCGTGAACCCGAACATGGCAAGTAGAGCAAACTCGAAAATGGCAAGCAGAGCAGAAAATAACGAGCAGCCGTCCCGGATGAGTGCATTGCGCATTTATCGCTGGCAGGATCTTCCACTTCGCCACAAATGCCGTATGAAGACGGCCACCACACTCTCCGTAACATCTGTAGCCGTCAGAGGGCTTTGGCGTACGGTCTGGAATCAGGCACTGTTTGCTCCCCTGCCGCGCATGGCATCGTGTGTGTGCAGGTACATTGCTCGTGCGGTGGGCATGCTACCACCTGGGCACGGCAGTCTTACCGTCATGCGCGACCAGTATGTGCTCCTAGTATGGGCTATGATTTTTGTTTTTGCTGTCACGGCCTCCACACATTACAGGCCCATGAATGTGAAATACCGTAAAACGAATATATGGCTTACTTTTCGAGGGGCGCTATTTACGAAAATTGAATTATAAAAAAGTGTTTAGCGGCGAGCGCTACACTAAATCCTACCAGGTATATAATAGTCCGGGGTCAAGGTTAAACAAGCATGGTGTTGCCATAAGATTTTACAGCCTGCTGATAATAAGTTAAGCTTGTTGGCAGGTCCATACGGTAGATGTGCCCTGTCCTGTCCTGAGCTTCGTTAGTACGTAGTGATGTCGAGGCATGACGGTGCGGGGACCGCATTGAAGAGGGACCGGTCTATTTTAGTGCGGTCTCCCACTTTAGTGCGGTCACCGCACTAAAGTGTTACTAAAGTGGAACAAAGTCGTCGTGACAAGCGGTTTTGACCGCCCTAAAGTGGGACCCCGCACTAAAGTCGACCTTCCTGCATTGGGACCCCTTCTGTACTGAGCTTCATCCAGGCTCCTCCCACCCCCTGCCCCTTCTACCTCTTGCTGATCCCTCAGTTGGAAGTTGAAAGCCGGAAACCCTCCACGAGATATTAGCTTGGGTGGCCACCGAAGCAATCTGCAGCAGGCACTTCTCCACCGCTGTATTCCTCGCCGGCGATAGACGCTCCACACCCCCCCCCCC
>MEHQ01004461.1:595680-600680 GCA_008828725.1 Saccharina japonica
TCCCAACCCCCACCTCCCCTCCACACCCCATCCCTATCCCCACTCTAACCGTAACTGCATCGTCATACACGGCCTCAAGGTGCAGGCGAAGCGGAGGACACACAGCAGGGAGACGGAGACGACGAGGAAGGGGGAACGGAAGAAGACGAGGAAGAGGCAACGGGAGAAAACGGCACGGAGGGAAAGGGGGATAAGAAAACTCCCGGGAGGAAGATAAAAAACATCACCAAGAAGCTCAAAATAGCTCAGGGCGCAGGCACGGTGCCAGCGGCCTCCACCCCGCCTGCCACATCGCCTCCTGGAAACCCCAAGCTGGGTAGTCCTGTCGGCACCACCGCTACCACCGCCACCGCCACCACCACCACGGCAGATGTTGTCATTGCCGCCGTTGCGGCTGGTGGCGCCGCGGTACCCTTGGCAAAGACAGGGGGAGTCGAGGCGGTGGCGGAGGCGGAGGCTGAGGAGAAGGCGAAGGCCGAGGCGTTGGCAAGGCCTCCGGTGGTGCCCGTGTTCAAGATCGCCTTCAAGCTCCTCACCGAGTGCCTCTGGAAAGACAAGGTGCTGTGGCTTTATATGCTGGGGCTGTAGTCTAAGTTGGATTACAACAAATTTATCGCCAGCTGAGCATTTTTCCTTACAGGGGTATAGTATAGCATAGCACCTGTCTTGTCCGGGGCTCCTGAGTTGATTATCTTGATTATAGTGTAGGAGCTCTGTATGTCCCCCCAGTAAACAAATATAATATGAGAACAAATGGACGCTTAACCTCGGTCCCTATGGTAGGTATCGTTCCAATTCTTGAAGTGTGAAGCGAAGACTGGATTAATGATAAGCCATGCCTTACAAGGCATGTGCCTTATTGGCATGCCTTATATGGCATATATATATGCCTCGTTGGCATGCCTTATTGACATGCCTTACAAGGCATACGCCTTATTGGCATGCCTTGTAAGGCATACGTCTTATTGGCATGCCTTAAAAGGCGTATGCCTTATTGGCATGCCTTACAAGGCATACACCTTTTTGGGTGGTTCCTCGGTTGAGGAACGCGGTTAGTCCCAACCATTGTCGACAGCTGCTGCTACGGTAGGGGGGTGTCGCTTTCAAGGTCAACCATTGTTGTCAGCCGACGAGGACCATTCGGCCGACTGACCAACCTTATTTATTGGCGGTGTTACGAACAATTTTCAAGATTTTTTCGTTTTCGCGATACGGTACAGGACACACAATAAGAAAAAGGAACGCTGGCTCAGGCTGGATTTCTTGTTATGAGGGACGGTGCTTTCTGCACTAATTTCAATATATCGACTTTCGGATTTATTGTGTTCCTCTAAATATCAGCCTGGCTTTCTTAATTATATTGTTTCTTATTTGGTGCCCTGTACTGTACCAGGTATGGTCACGATAGGGTTATTTGCCACTTACCGACGCAACAATCTGTTTTGCGTCCAATTTTTAGTAAGGCACTGCACGGTACCGGTATGTAATATGCCGCTCGCCCGAGTGGCGTAAACACGGTAGTGAAAATAATGGCATCATACCCCCCCCCCATCATATCATTAACTTATTGAAGCTGTCATCCATATGCAAGTCCGCCTCACAAGAAGTTATTAGTAGGATTCAGCTCACCCTTCATGCGACTCGCCAAACACCTCACGTTTCGCTTCGCGCTTGGTGCTAGCAAAGTCTGCCTGGTCGGTGAGAACCCGACATGCTCCGTCCCGGCATTGTAGGGATGCGAGGGTCTATGGTCATACGACTACGGCCATGCATGAAAATGAAATACACCCCCCCCCATCATACCACGGGCCAACTGCAATTTTGTATCTGTCACAGTAACGGTGTTTTGGGCCGGCCGTTACCCGCGTCTCCCCTCGTACTGGTACTGGTAGGTGCTAGAGCAGCTCAAGGCCACGGACCTGTGGGGCAGGAATGTCCTGACGCATGCCCTCCTCTCGGGGCACAGGCTCATGTTCGAGGCCGTCCTCGGGGCTGTTCGAGACGTCGTCTCGGATGAAGAGGTGTGTGTGTTGTTGTTGTTGTTCTGATCATTGTTGTTCTTGGCCTTGTTGTCTTTATACTGTTGCCATGATGTACGTTCCAATAATAGTACAGCCAGTACCCCATGCTACGGAGCACTATAGGCCACTGACTACGTTAGGCTACGGAGCACTATAGGCGACTGACTATGTTACCAATCAGCGACTCAGTAAGCCAGACTGTTTCTACAACGAGGCACGTATCGCCCCCGAACATCATTGTTCACATATCTATATACATAGATGGTATATACTATGGGAAAAAAAAGGATCTCTCCGCCCCAATGGCGGATCGGCCAAAATGAGGAAACAGCAGCAGGAGGTCGTCCGACCGAATGACGAAATGTCGGAGGAGGCGTGCTTCGATGGAGGTAAATACCGTCAGACGCGTGCTACGGTAGAGGTAGCACTTTTTGGCTGAATCGTTTTCTGAACGATCGGGCTCCTTAACCCAAATTCGTCGGACTTTCATTTTTGTGACGAAAAATGTTTCAGAGTATACTTCGGTCATGAGATTTCTCATCCGGCAGCACTTTTTATTTTCCTCCAAACTCATTTTTTCGGTGAGGGGTGACGCTCCTTAAGTGAGGAGCTCAGAAAAAACATGGTGCACCCCTATCGTAGCATGCGTCGTTATTTGGCTGAATGAAAGTCTGAATGACGGGGCTCCTTGACCCAAACATCGTCGAAATTTTTAATATAGTGTTGGAACATTTTTCATTGTATCGTTAGCCCATGGGGTCGTTCATCAGGTATGATAGCACTCTTACTGTTCGTCCCAAATCAGTTTTTGGGTGAGGTATAGAGCTCCTCAAGTGACCATAAGTGACCACCCTTTGAAGGCAAAAACATGGTGATGATGCAATGTACCAGCGAATACGGCAATAGGGTTGTAAGACCACCGAGAAGATTTGAACTATTCAAACAGAGACGGAAAAAGTCGGAAAAAGCGCGGTCCTTGCTATATATACGAAATATATATATTTGTCTGGTAAAACGCGCGGTCCTTCCTATATACTCATATATATACACATGTATATATATGCCTGTGAAACACAATATATGTATGCCTGGTATATTTTATGTGATCGCGCAGCTGATGCTATAATTTCTTCAACTATCTACAGGTGAGTGAAATGCTGGAAACCAACGAAGGGGAGCGAGAGGACGAACCCATGATCGACGCCCTCGACAAGGGCCAGACCAGCATGCGGAAGCTGTTCGCCCTGCGAGTGGGCCAGATTAAGGCAAGTGAAGTGAACCAAAGAAAAGAGATGGGACGATCAACTCAAATATTTTCCGCGGGTACTACAGCAGTACTACTGTAGCTTCCTCGGATAGTCAAGGAAACGTGCAAACAGAAACCTACCCCCCCCCCCCCCCCCCCCCTGACCCGAAATGCTAGCGCGTCCGGACCATCGAACACCCGATTGTTGTCGAGGCACCCTACGTACAACATCGCTGTGCCGTTGGTCAGTATGGTTAGCCAAGTATTTGGTTTGGGCTTGTTTCGATGTCCCTTGACTGTCGAGGTTTGTGGGATTGGTGTACGAGTATGTGTGGTGCAGTTCATTTACTGTGAGATTTTAGCAAGACTTACCATTTGTTTCTCGTACATTTCGATGCGTGGTTTGTGTACCAGTCGTTTAATACGGTCCGAACGCAATACTTACTATATGAATTGATGGCGACACGACCTCGCAAAGTAAATCACACCTTCTGCCCCTCCCACCCCCTCCGTCTCTGGGAGTGATCACACCAGAAAAAACAATCAATTCCATTCGGAGCTGTCGTCCATTGCAAGTCCGCCTCACAGGCGGTTCTTACTAGGAGGCACCTCACCCTTCATGCGACTCGTCCAACACCTCATTTTTCGTTTCGCACTTGGTGCAAGCGATTTCTGCCTGGTCTGTGAAAACCGGAGGTGCTCCGTCCCGACATTGTAGAGAGAGATGTTAGGGTATATGGTCATACGACTGCGGCCACGCGTGACATGAATACACCCACCCCTGTTCTGTTCGACAACCTGGCGCGAGGCAGAAGGACGTGGACGCGCGGAGCAAGCTATCGTCCATCGACGCCAAGATAGAGTCCTTCATCCCCGGCAAGCTCGTCGTCGTGAGTGTTGAGCTGCTTATAATATTCCTAACATATGTCATATAAGCCAACACGTATAGGATGTCTTAGTCCCCTACTGTCAATCCCCAGTATTTCGTTTGTAGTTAACAAATGTGCGGCACAAGTGTCATTAATATTGTTATAAATAGTATTATCAATAGTATTATTATCGTTATTATTATTATGTTTGCCATCTGATAATGTATACCAGGTAGCACTTTGGACATCCGCACGCAGAAAATAGCGAGTGAAGTTTTCTACCGCACTGTTCCAGATACAGGAACAGTAGGAGGAGGAGGAGGAGGAGGAGCTGGTTCAGGCATATCGCCCCAAATTTCGTCAGTCACGAATGCCGCATGCAATAGCAACTCCAATGTCACATATTTGGTATCATACTGACCACCATAAACAGTGGAAGAGGGTGACATCGCCAGTTTTTTGTTCAAGGACCTAGAACTGGCGCTACCGCCGAAAATGCGGCCCGACCAATCACAGGCCTTCAAAGTGGTCAACAATAGTCAGGCGTTTCCGTAGAAAAACTTTTTCCCCCCAATTTTTTTTTCTGAGCGAGCCGCTTTCAGGTGGTCCAAGGCATGTTTGTACAAAGTTTCACGCAAATATTCGAAGATCTGACTGCGTATGATCATATAAAGTCATATTTAACGCCCAAAATCGATTATATACTGAAACTGAGTAATCACGAGGCAACGCCTACTTTGCACTTTTACCGCACTAAAGTCCAAATGTCCACGCCGTTTTTCGGAGATAGACCCTGAAATTTGGTACACGTATGTTATGCGCCCTACCCGAGCTTTTTACCAATGTTTTTTTTTTTTTTCGCCG